>JAQIBA010000084.1:279615-311857 GCA_028293925.1 Brueelia nebulosa
TCTTCTGCTTTTACTTTAATACTCTTATTTAGTTCTATTATTATTAAAATAAACTCTTTGTTTCTTATGTTATTTAATTAATATTATATTAATATTTATACGAGTATGTGAGGACTGTATTTATAAATGTGTGACTAAAGCATTCTAATGAAAGCCAATGAAATTTAACATTGTAAGTAACTCTTACGGGTGGAAGACAAAGTTTTGTATTGTCAAAATATTTTTGAGCGCTACTGTATATAATATAATAGTTTACCCTTATCTCGCCGGAGGGCATTAAAGGAGTATAAGCAACAATTAAAACAAAGTTATAAATTAGGTACATATCCAAAGATAAACAGGAACCAGATCAGCTATAACTTTTAACTTAAATTATTCTGAACTAACAAATTAATTTAGATAAACAAAACATTAAATAAATATAATAACATAAAATGAATAAAATATAGCCAATCAGTTATAAGTTAAATGAATAAAACTTTTTAAAGGGGTGAACTTCCGTTTCAAATGACTGATCAACTGTAAGGGTTGTAAGCCAAATCTACCCGAATTCTGGAGGAAAAACGTTCCCCTCATCCGGTCTTTTGCGAAAAACAAAGACAACTTAAGGTGCGGTCACTCCGGAATGTCACGGTAATAAAAATTCCAAAGCAAAAAACGGAGATTTGTCTCAAAAAAGAGACAAAAACTCAGTTTTTTCTCTCCAAATCCGAATTTTTTGCACGGGTGGGAGAACTCCACGGAAGCCTGAAGGACGGTGTAAAGATGGATCGTCCTTGAACTCTCTCTTGGCGGGGATTTAATTACGCCATGGTAATCCCCGAGAAAACAGCCTGAGCTGGATAATAAAATGTAACAAGACATTGATTTGTGTCCTGACTCGGAGTTGGCTGTTGCACTTCGCATGAGACGATTCTATAAATTTTCAAATGACCAATAAGAAAACTATGCTGAGAGGAGAGACCGCCATTTTTCGTTCATTAGTATATACTCTTCTGCCTGAATCTGTAATGTTTTCTTCTTAAAACCAACAGATCTGACCTTGAGGGAAAGGAAAATTCCCACCGACCTGTCACAAGAATCCCACCAAAGAGGAACAACAATTACATCCTAAAATAATGTCCATTTTCAGGCAGTGCTGCTGACGAGTTTCATAACAAATAGCACTTATGCATTAGTGTTATCTGTATCGATTATTCGTGAAAATTAACCAGTCACGAACAAACACTAAAGAAATTAATTGAAACCGATATGACAGAATTTATTCAATTCCTGTCGGAATTAGAGTCATTCGGAGTAAAAGGCGAGATAACATTGAAAAGAATTATGTGAAAATCGAATTTAGCTGGAAAAATGGCTGACAGTCGTTGGAATTCGGGTTCAACGAAATCTTCAGCCTACCCACTCTCTCTCTCTAACATTCACGTCCTAATTAGGCTGATTAATTAATTAATCGATCGGACGGAATTTCTAGTGCATCTCTCGAGGCGCCGCATTGGAGATCTGCTGCCACGTTTCAACTGCCAATGGGATGTGCTCTCGTTATTCAAATGCACATCACAGAAATGACAGGTTTTGACATGCCCTGTCATCAAGAGCTGATCGTCTTCGTGCTCATTTAATCACGCCACCCGGAGAGTCACCCACAAATTCATTCGCTTCGCCGTCATTTTATTTTCACCCCCGCAGAGGGGAAATCAATGTTGTCTCAGTCGATAAAAAAATAATAAACTCACCTCTCTTCATCATTCTTGGAGAAGTCCAACCGACAAGCGATGATTTACGGCTGCAGAAGTTGAGGAATGCACACCTGAAATGGGCGTAAGTGTTAGTTCTCTGAGAAACGCCTTTGGATGTAACAGTTGGGCGGCGAAGTGGTGCCAGGATTATATTTTCCATGAAAGCCCCGATAACAAGCATCAAAAACTCAGGACTAATTTTGTTAAAACGGATTAGTCGTTGTTTTTGACAGACGGACAAACGACAGATTTATACATGTGTGCATTTATTAATTTTCCCCTTAAGGGATTCAATGGATCGCGTGTGACGTTATTGCGTTTTTCGTTTCGGCCGAGGAAAAATTGGTCAGTGTCAGCTCATTAATAAATCTCGGGCCCAATTAAAAAGGAACAAGAAGGCTAATCACGACTGAAGTTGCCCGTTCTTTTGAGGAATTATGGCCGACTCCCGAAGTGATTGTGGCGCTCTCAAGGCGAACGACAGCAAAACTATACAGAGGTACACTGGTTGTGTAAAATTGTGTAAAATCCAACTAGTATAATAGAAATAAAACTATGATAGGGAAACTATTGAAAAAAACAACAGGTCAAGAAATATTTAATAGTATAATAAATAATAAACAGTGCCACAAATATTGCTGTGGGCTGTTTTGTTATGAGAAAACAAAATTTGCATGTGGCCCGGTCTTTTATTCCTATATTCACATACGTATTTGGTGATTTTAGTCCATTTTAATTTTTAAATAAAGGGTTATTCTAATATTAGAATAACTTCAATTTGAAATTCTTTCTTAACTTTCGGCAAAATGTTAAATTTACGCACGCTTACATTTGGGTTTCCTTCTTTTTTAGATTCTGTCATATAAGTCAAAAGGACTGCTTACATAAAATGTTGTAAAAAGGGTAAAGCCGGAAAAGGAGGAAAAGACAATAGCCGTGAATGCAGGAATATAGAGAAAGAAGAAAATGAGAAGAAAGGGAAAATGAAAAAATGAGAAAAAGAGAAAATGAAAAAATGAAAAAATGAAAAAATGAGAAAAAGAGAAAATGAAAAAATGAGAAAATGAAAAAATGAGAAAATAAGAAACAAAAAAAAGTGAAAAAGAGAAAAAGAGAAAAGAGGAAAATGAGAAGAAAGAGAAAATGAGAAAATGAGAAGAAAGAGACAAAGGGAAAATGAGAAAATGAGGAAAAGAAAAGGGGAGAAAATGAGAAGAAAGAGTCAAAGGGAAAATGAGAAAATGAGGAAAAGAAAAGGGGAGAAAATGAGATTAAAGAAAAAATGAGAAGAAAGAGAAAAGTAAAAAATGAGAAGAAAGAGAAAAGAAAAGAGGAGAAAATTAAAAGAAAGAAAAAACGAGAAGAAAATGAAAGGAAAAAAGAGAAGAAAGCGAAAAGGAAAAAAAGAGAAAAAGGGAAAGAATGAGAAGAAAGAGAAGAAAGGGAAGAAAGGGAAGAAAGAGAAGAAAAGAAGAAAGAGAAGAAAGGGAAGAAAGAGTAAAAACTAATTTTAAAAATCCATATTTAATTTTCGTATATTTGTGGCCCACCAAATTACACCAAACTCAACTTTGCCCCCATATTATCAAAGGTTGGCCATCACTGTCATAGATAATATGGATAAACTAGTTTTAATAATTAACAAAAAGACAGCGGCTGAAAACTCAAGATGATATTAATTGGATGGGAAAATAGAAATAAAACAGAATGAACTTATTTAAGAATACCATTGTCGAAAAGTGGAACTTATTATTACAAAGAAAAAAATATGGCGGCGGAATTGAGAAGATTTATGTTTTCACCAACTAATCAACACAAGTTCTTATTAAAGTTTTTGCGGGAATAATATAGAGTATGAGTTATATTATTATTAACAAAAAAACATTTTTTAAAACGTTTCAATACCGTATTGACCGTTAAATTATACGGCTTATTTACATGAAAATATTTTTTGACAATTAAAATTTTATGCAAAATTATTCGAAACGGACTAATGCAGATATGTTACTTATGCAATATGCATAATCCGACGCTGAAACTGCACTTATGAGTTTTTAGCTCATTATTGCCGTTATTCACTCCCGAAAGTATAATAAGAACCCAAATGAATAAAAAAGGTCAAGTATGCCACGAAAAACCTTTTTAGGGAACCCGAATAAAAGCAGAATGTTTGCGCTGAGGCCAAACATTCTTCCGCCGTCATCGGACGAATCAAAAATAAAATCTCAAAGGATCGGAAACTGAGAGCAGAATAATAAAAATACTTCATACAAAGGTGTGCATTCATTTATCCGCAATTTAGAATATTTAAATTACTTTCTGGTTCGGTGGCTTGCTGGGTTAATGACCACTCTAAGGCCATCTGTGCCCACTGCCGGGGTTGCCGATCAAATCTCCCATTCAGGGACGTGTGATCAAAATAAATCCGAAAAAACGCAATCCGCTTTTAGGCGCCCAAGTCGCGCAATTTTCGAACACTCCTTAATTAGTTCCACGTCGCGGAGCCTTTCCGTATTAAAAGCTTATCCCCAATGACATTGCAAAAGGTAAAAAAAAAAACGGAAACCAAGAGAATAAAAATAACGTGGCAGAAGAAAACCATCGGAATGATTATTATAAAAAACAAAAGATTGAGACAGAACTGACAGCTTATAATTTTCCCATCAATTTAAATTAGATGCATACGATACGCGGTTTATTTTTATTCATTAAAAGCCCTAGAGTAAATAAACGTATAATAAAAAGCGATTTTTTGTTATTCACGGCGTTATCTGAGTCTCCCGGAATCTGAAAAAGCGAGATAAATCAATAGTTAAATAGAACGCGAACTCGTGCCCAGGAGATATAGTAAATAATTTAAATATCACGTAATTACAGCATTTTAACAAGAAGGGCCGGCCAATAAAATAATTACATTTTCAATAAAATTTATTACTGGCGGTTTTGTTTAATAATTTTTTCCGCTCAACGTTGGCATCATTAGGAATATGTTTTTTGTCAGAAGACGAAACTATTATCAGAATGATTTACGGAGGTTATCCTTTTTGAAGGACGATCCCGAAGAAATATAAATTTATTCGATGACGGGGGTTGATAATTACACCTTTCATCCCCCGAACGGAAGCATTCGGTCCCCGACATCTTAATTTGAAGCCGGTGAACCTCGAAATTGCTCAATTTATGCTTAATTTTTTTTCTTTCAGCCTATTGTCATCTACTGTTCGACCGAAGTTGTGTTAATAAGAAAGTCTAATAAACAATTTTCATGGTTTTTGATTGCATCTTTTGATTTTTTTAATCATTCACTTTTATTTATTATTCCGGTGCGCCTTTCCTTTCTTCTGTAATTTTGTATTCTCTGACAATCCTCACTCAGATTTTTTTTGTTATAATCTCTCCGTGAAAATGGTTTACAAAAAACGAATACAAACCGATAAAATTATTAGATTTAATTAAGAAATATTTTTTTAAATAATACTTTATATCTTAATTAAGATTATTTATATATATTAAAAGAATTATTTATCTTAAATAAATAATTTTATAGTATTATTTTTCTGCCCTAATAAATTATTATAATATTTATATATATGTTTATTATAATTTATTTAAGTGAGTGTGTATATATTTGGATGTATAATAATTTGTATGGTTGTATGGGTATGTATGTGCTTAGTATGTATACTTACAATAGCGCTCAAAAGTACTTTGACAATACAAAATTCGAGCCGTAAGAGTTACAAAGTGTAATTTCATTAAAATGCTTTACAACATTTATAAATATAATATTAATTAAATAACTGAAGAAACAATGAGTTTATCTTTAAAATTATACTATAATTATACCTATTAATAATAGAACTAAGTAAGAGTACTAAGAAGAATGTTATGATTTGCATATTTTGTAATTACAATACTCACAAATATATTATTAATAATATTGATAACTAAATAATACAACCGTAACAAAATATTACATAATATTTATTGCACATAAAAATATATTACATAGTGCTTACAATTCTACACTAGATACAGTATATTACAGTACTAAAAATAATATACTGTACAGTATTACAATATAAAATAATACACAACCATAATAAAATAATTAATTAATAAACTATTAAATTTTATATCGTCAAAATACTTTTGAGCGCTACTGTATATGTAAGTATTATCTTAATCTGTGTATGAGTGTATCGGTGTATAGTTATTTATTTTTTACAGTTTGAGTCTATTTTTCTATTTATGTTTGTGTCTCAATAGTTATTTATTCATTTTGTAATTATAATATAAGTCTTGTTGCTAAGTTGAGCGCTAATTTGGACTTTTCCCGCTGAATACTTTTAACTCAGTATATATATTTTTTTATTATTTAATAGAAAAATTGTGACCCGACGAAAACCGGGCATAAATAAATATAAAAAAAAATAGAAAAATCGTAAACCCCTGGAAGGAGACACAATTTAACTTAATATGATATAATATTTACTAATACAATATCAGATGAGTATTGTAAAATTAAACTTGCGTAAATAATTTTCATACTAAAAGATGGGCTGAAGAGTTGGGAATCATTTAGTTCTTTTCCTCTCTTTCTGGCCGTGAGTAATTTCATCCAAATTATAATTCTCACCCAAAAAAAACTCTTAAGAAATTCCGCCATTTGACATTTTTATATTTATTTCAGAAAAATTCAACCCACGTTTCGGGTAAACACTCAATTTCCGTGGAAATGAGCATATTTGTCAACTGAATAATTCATCCAACCTTGAACCTGAAGGAAACCACGGGACAATTATTATACTGAAATAAACCTCTCCTCTCTCCCTTCCCGATCCCTCGGGAACCTTTCGGAATGCAAAAGCACAGCTTCCGGAGCGGCATCCAACCACTTTTTAAACCGCTTTCAACCGCCTGTTTCCAAAATGGAGGAACTGTCAACGACACAAAATATTGCCAAACTGGTACCGGGTCTATTTTTAATATAAAGTCACGGTAGATAAAAAAAAATGGCGCCTCGGGTATTTCAGTTTTGTGGATTCCTAAAAGAAACAAATCCTAAACGTACTTGGCCAACCCATACGATTAACAGTAAAATGCCGATGAAAGAATAATGTCACTCACCTTATCCGATACTTTTCTCGAGAATTTGTATAAACAGAAAAAGAAAATAAATTCGAAACGATTATTATCTTGAGCTATAAAGTGTCATTGATCCGCGAGCTTTGAGCTCCGGAGGTTATAAATTTCAAATAGGTGGAGCCTCAAAGGAGGTGCTTCAAAGGTAAGCGAATCAAACACAGTCACCAGAAAAAGTGTGTGTGTGTTTTTTTTTTTTGCAAAACGAGGGAAATACTTCCCAACGGAAAGGATATTGACTTCTTCGTGGTGGGGGGAACCTAGGAAAATGCGTTATAAAGTCGTCCGATTTTCGCGGCCCTGACATTGACCGTGGGCCAGTTGCGCAACTTTGAGAAGCTTTTGCGAAGATGTTACCGTACGCGGCGGTCGTTTTTTGTGTGTTTCTCGCGGATGTTTTCGCTCAGACGGAATCGGGGGATTCGGATTCGGAATTGCTCAACGTTTTCCATAAGAGAAAATTAAAGAAGGTGAAGCCGCTTTGGGCGTTGAAGCCCGACGAAGAAAAGTCTGAGTTTCGGTTGGGGTACGACTGGGACGTGCACGATTCCGATGGGTACAATTACGCCCCCTACGGAGGGAGTCCTCCCTGGAATTACGGGAAACCATCAGAAAACGAAAACTCTCAACAGGGGAACAATGGATACAATCCCAACGAAAGTAATAAACAAACTGGTGAGTCGGTTTCCACATACAATAAAATTTTCCCATTTTCTAAAACACAAAGAAGCCTTTTCGGGGGCATTTTAGGTTATACAATTCATTATAGTTTCTTCTGCAACACTTTGTGTACTTTCTGCAAACAAAAAGCCGACTTGAGGATGATTATACTGAACAACTGCCCTCACCACAGTTCAGAAAAAATAAGAGTATACCTCTTTTCTTTAGCCACCAGCCATTTCAGTAGGGCTATCTGTGTATAAAAGAATCCAGTATTTTTTCACTGAGTTTGCTTTAAGCTAAAGGGCGAATATTTTTCACCGGAGCGATCTAAGTTCCTCATCAAAAATGTTGCCATCAGCTTGGAAACTTTACAATAAAAACATGTTTCGTATTTCCCGATAAACTATTTTATAATTGGGCTATTAATTTCAACTGGAAATGTTTTTAGATAAAAAAACAAGACGATGGGAGGAATGCAAAAAAGGGAAGCTTTAATTCCCCGGGGATTTGGATTTAATATACAAAAAATAAAGGTTTTAAGCCTTCGGCCAGTTCAGCTCAGAAAGGATTAATGTATATGAAAGCGTCTTCGAAGTGTGCCCAAATGAATGCTTAATTGCTGAATAGTCTTTTTCGATAAAGCTTTGATTTGAGCGACATAATCGGGAAGGGCATCAATTACTTTGTTCTTGTGGAAACAGTTGAGGAAGGTTTCTTCAATTAGTGGAGAAACCTTGGAAGGCAAACGCCTGACCGAAGAGGGTAGTCATTAAATAATAACGTCGTTAATAGTGGCGGGATTAAAGTCAGCCTTAATTTTGTTTTTTAATGCCCAACACCGTTAAGCCGCTTTTTATCATTACGATAAGCCAATTTATTTAAAAACGTTTCATTAAGAACTGGTTTCGCCATATTTGAGAGAATCTGCCCCGAGGAAGCAGTTCCAGTGCACCGCATGGGAATAAGCGATTATGACGAGAGTGGCCAACAAAAGCTCCCACAAGAGAGCCACTCGAGATCTTCATCCTGTCAGGTTAATTAAAATATCAGAATAGATGGTTCTTTTCCAAGAACCTGCAACTTCTTGTTGGCGACCAAACATGTTTTTCGTTGAGCTTCGCCTCACAGCGACGTCGGTGTGAGGGAGATAATTCTGAAATATTACCCAAACGGCGGCAGAGAGGACTGACCTGCGAAACGTCCTTACCTTGCGGCCCTTTGCCATTTTCTCTCAGCTTTTATAATTTTTAACAATGAATTATGTTCCTCCTCTCATCGGATGTCTTTGCGATTAATTCAGTACTAAAAAATATTGTGGCCGTCCTACGGACTTACGCCGAAATCGGTTCCTTTCCCTCGGGGGAACATATTCATGTGTGGTCGCCTTTGACCTTACTTGTAGTTTGCACGTTTGAATTTTATCTCCACCTCTAACTGATTGTATTAACCTCATGACTTCTATCGTAAAGTTTATAATACCTAAATGGTTTAATAATTAATTAAACATAATGTTTAGGTTCCGAGTTGGGCCCGACACCTTCTCCAATCAATAATGGAGTGAGTCCTACTCATCCGGATAATTCACAACAAACTTTCATCTTTCAAAGACCAAAGCCGATCAAACCTCAACAACCACCGAACAATCAAATCAAGCCCACTTACCCACAAAAGCCAACAGACGGTGAATCATTACCAGGATTTCCTAATAAACCACCGACGAATCAAGGCGAGACGGGCTACCCACAACGGCCGACCGGATATCCTCAACCAGGATTTCCTCAAAGACCGACTCAAACTGGATATCCACAACCGGGTTACCCACAGTATCCCCAACAACCAGGATCTCAAAGACCTGACACAGGTTACCCACAACAACCCCAACAACCATACCCTGGTTATCCACAACAACCCCAACAACCACATCCAGGATTTCCTTCTCAACCAGGATCTCAAAGGCCACAACCTGGATATCCACAACAGCCACAGCCTGGCTACCCGCAACAGCCTCAACAACCACAGCCAGGTCACCCGCAACAACCACAACAACCTCATCCAGGATTTCCCTCTCAACCAGGATCACAAAGGCCACAGCCTGGCTATCCACAGCAGCCCCAACAACCACATCCAGGATTTCCTTCACAGCCTCAGCAACCTGGATCTCAAGGACCACAACCTGGCTACCCACAGCAGCCCCAACAACCTCAACCAGGTCACCCACAGCAACCATATCCAGGATACCCACAACAACCTCAACAACCTCATCCAGGATTTCCCTCTCAACCAGGATCTCAAAGGCCACAGCCTGGCTACCCACAACAGCCACAACCTGGCTATCCACAGCAGCCCCAACAACCACATCCAGGATTTCCTTCACAGCCTCAGCAACCTGGATCTCAAGGACCGCAACCTGGCTACCCTCAACAGCCCCAACAACCAGAATCTCAAAGGCCACAGCCAGGATTTCCCTCCCAACCAGGATCTCAAAGGCCACAGCCGGGTTATCCACAACAACCACAGCCAGGTTACCCACAACAACCAGGATCTCAAAGACCACAGCCAGGTTATCCTCAACAACCACAGCCAGGTCATCCACAACAACCACAGCCAGGATTTCCCTCCCAACCAGGATCTCAAAGGCCACAGCCAGGTCACCCACAACAACCACAGCCAGGATTTCCCTCCCAACCTGGATCTCAAAGGCCACAGCCTGGCTACCCTGAACAGCCTCAGCAACCAGGATCTCAAAGACCACAGCCAGGTCACCCACAACAACCACAGCCAGGATTTCCCTCCCAACCTGGATCTCAAAGGCCACAGCCTGGCTACCCTGAACAGCCTCAGCAACCAGGATCTCAAAGACCCCAACCAGGTTATCCTCAACAACCACAGCCAGGTCATCCACAACAACCACAGCAACCAGGATCTCAAAGACCACAACCCGGCTTCCCTCAACAGCCCCAAAAACCAGAATCTCAAAGACCACAGCCAGGTCATCCACAACAACCACAGCCAGGTTACCCACAACAACCAGGATCTCAAAGACCCCAACCTGGCTACCCACATCCCCAACAACCTCAACCAGGATATCCCTCCCAACCTGGATCACAAGGGCCTCTTCCGGGTTATCCACAGCCACCCAACAATCAGATCTATCCTGGACATCCGTTTTACCCTCAGATTCAGCCCCCAATAAGACCGGGAGAACTCGAGGGAATTGGAGGCCTCCCGGGAACCAATGTCTCCATGGAAGAACTCAGGAAATACTGCAAGTAAGTGATCGTTTGCTATGCTGTCATTCAAAGCTCAACCGACAACTATTAAACAGAATGTTTTTCTTACGAAAAGGGCTCCCAGAGGGCAGTTCGGTACTGATCGCTCATGCAACAACTTCATCAACTGTTGGGATGACGTTGTCATTGAGCAGGAATGCGGTGGCAATCTATTGTTTAATGAAGACAAGAAATACTGTGATTACCCGGAAAATGTGGACTGCATGGGTCGACCAATCACAAGTGAGTATTTAAACACGGAAGCGGATGCAAATAAGTGGAAAGGTTCCGCCAAACAAAAACTCCATCTTCCACATTGCGGTTTGCGGCAAAATAATTTCGGGCATATTTCCTCTATTCCGAATAGAGCCATTCACCTCACCCGATGGCAGCTGTCAGTCTCCTTTTGGAACATTCCGCAGCACCACCAATTGCGGGGAGTTCTTCGTCTGCGTCCATGGCATCGCCAACAGGTTCCTCTGTCCTGCAGGCACCGCGTACGAATCTGTAAGTGAAAACTTAGAAAAGACCACGCGGCAATTTGTCGTACACTCGGGCCCGTACTCCGCGAATTGCCTAAACGACCAGTCCCGTAGGGCTGACGCCATTTTAAAATGTGAGCTCACTGCATTTGTGGCAATCACAGCTTGAGACACCATCCTATTGAAAAACCGTCCGTTTCCAAATTACCTTATCGTGATAAAACCCCCTCGCAAACCCTTATTAGTTAATGCAGAACATTATCCAATTGAGATTCTTTGACTAAATACAGGTGCAACCATAACCATTAAAGCCTGCCTTCGTTTCAAGCGCAGTAACCTTTATGGAAGTTGCTGACAAACCATAAGAGCAGTTCTTATCTCGAAATTTCTACTTTTCTAGGAATTAGGCATCTGCGATTACTCATACAGAGTTGAGTGCAATGGAGTGCCTCTGCTTCCTCTGGAGGAGGTTCCGGACGAACTCGAGTACCAATCTCGGTCCGAGGGTTTCCGTGACGGCCATTTTGACGAGTTCGACAACTCGGATGGTTCTGACGAAAACAAACTGTCCGACAGCGTGGTTGTTGATGCCCCGTAGAATTCCTTCAATCTTCTCAGGTAACTTATTCGGCATTTCCTGTATTTTACTTTTTTCCCAACAATACCAAAAACGATGGCGTCGGGGAAGAAAATATAAAAACTGGGAAAAAACCGTTAGAAAGTGCATATGAATACGCAGAAAAAGATACTCAGAAAAAAAAAAGGGAAACGTGTGCCGCATCATAAAATTCAAATTTATCATAACAATTAAACAAAAGCGAACTGATGCATTCAAAACGAATTGTTTTTACACCAACATGGAGAACTCTTCTTCTTTTATTACAAAAGAATTTTAATTATGACGTATAATTTCAGCGAGAAATCGTGATATTGTTATGACATGACGTCACGTAACTGCAGACCTACTTAAGATGTCCACGACATCTCAAGATTATTTGTTCTCGAAGATTCATCCCATTTTCTCACTAATTCGCTGTTTTTCTTTCTTTCAGAGAGTCGTTAGACTGGTCCATGCAATGCTACCCCTTAATTAGAATAAGCCGTCGTGGACGGAGGCGTTCCGCGAACCCGTGAACGTGGCACCAGAATCCGATCCTTTCCCCCCGGGGCTAATTCACAGCCGGCTTTTCAAGGGTAACGGAATTTTTTCCGGCAGATGGAAAAACATGTGGGACACATTAAAAGGCGTGGTGGATCTCTCGGGCAAAAAAAAAAAACGGTTACCTTGTGTCAGCCTTCTCACTCGTTCCGAGGATGTGATGGACTCGCCGTGGAATGTGTTCCACCTTGATAAGGCATCTGCAAAAGAAAAAATTTTGTAAGAGCGCGCCAGTAACTCACCTCAAGCAGGTGAGTGCCGACAAATTTCCCTGCCGTTCTATCATATTTTGAATAATGCCGATACTAATTGGTTTTCGCGGGACTAATAAATATTTATTATTAAAAATAAACGCTGTTTTTGTTCTTTCGCTCATAGTATTCACTACTGGAAGTGATTCAACCTTAACCTTGATCGGGCGTGGAAGGAAGGAGGGATCGTTAGTCACCGAGAAAAGGAGCAGATTTGGGACTTCTTTGTCCCTCATGTGTATGTTCGAAAAGGAGGGGTCGAAAGAAAGTTTTTTCGAAAGTCGTTCTGTTGCGAGTATAATTTACAATTCGTCAAGGGTTTTCACTTGACAGGATGGTGATGTTTTGTCTCTTCACTGATTTCTCCTGATGTCATTCTGCAACAGGACACCAAAATGCGTTTCCGCATGGGATCGACGAGGATGCCCAAGATATCTGAATGAGTTCGAATTGAGAAATCGGGCGTGACGGATTTCCTCCCTTCTGCCAAAATGACGCCCCTGCTCTCGCGTTATATAATCCCATTATCGACGTTTTGTCACTGTAGAAAAAGTGCCAACAAACAAATTTCTACCGGGAGATCGTGGGTTTGTCTCTTTGAGTCTGCTAATTTACTCGAAAAAGTTTTCTTTTGTCTTTATGGGCTGAGCCTGATTCAGGACGAACTAAGGAGGACAGAACATCGGATTGTTTGGGAGTTTTCCTACTTTTTGAAATTCAGATCAGTTATATATTCGGGGAGTTAATACAAACTCCTACTGTTAGCTGTTTCTGCTTCTTCTAGAGAACAGTTTTCATGATAAGTGGAAATTCATCCCTCCATGTGATTGGGGGAAGAGAGACATTATGGGTCAATCGTTTTTTTTTCGGGTATTTTCGTAGCAAAGTGTGTAATTGTCACAGAAAACCTACGACAACTTGACATAAAACTCAAGGCAAACAGGTGTAAAGTAAAAGAAAAATAATTTTGCCCTCTGGCCTCAAAAACAGGTTTTCCCGAGAATACAATCGGGGGGAAAACTATTTTCGAATAATTTGGAAAAAAATTGGACCTCCATAATATGCTTTTTTCAAATCTCTTAAGCATCACCAGTGTTAACTGACGTACTATAATTAATTCTTGATTGTTAAAACGCTGTGACTGAGAATAAAAATCTTAATTAAGGGTACAATGCTGTCGTCCGCACTTTCTGATAACCAACATCTCCAAATCATTGGGCACACCAATAAAGCACACTTTCCTGTACTCTTCACACAAATATACATAAAATATCCCATTTGTCCGAAACAAACGGCCCAATTAGCATAATTAAAAATTACGTAATTATTTTTAGAGCTCTCCAAAAAAAGTTCTTTTTTATGTATTTATATCGGTCTCATTTTCATCATTAATGTTTATCCGATAATTATTAATCTTCAATTTAATGGAGGTCGTAAATTAAAAAAAAAAACAATATAATATTAATAAGGATAATGAGAATGAAGAAATCATAGTCGGAGATGTTGTCAAAAAGGGAAAGATGTGTTTCATCATCAGTTTTTTTTTTAATACACCAAATTTATTTAGTTGTACTGAAGAATCACCGGTAAATTTTTGTTCAGAATTAATAAATGAATTATTATTTGGGGTTTTTTTCTTATTTAATTTTCCGGAGTTCAAAGTTCAGATGCATTATGGATGAAAAAAAAGTTTACGATTTGTTAATTAACTCGAATGCAGTATCGGCCTGTAATTGACTGTCCTTTGACATTTTGTGACAGTCATTAATGACATTTCTTGCTGAGGCATTCACGGAAAGGCATGCAATTACTGAATTAATCAACGGGAAAGTATTTAAGGGTTTTGGGAAGAAAAAAAACAAAACTGAAAAAAAAAACGTAGGTGAAGACTCGATGGAATGAAAGGTGAATGCACCCATTCTTTAGACTATCATTATGTAATGGTCCTAATTCAATTCAGACTTATCGAACTAACATTTGAAAATCTCGTTTTCATTGTCTTTTTGACTGTCGTAAAGGTCATCTTTTGCGGATGACCAAAATCTCATTGGAGATTCTTCCGGTTGAGACGCGAAGGTAACAAAAGGTCAAGAGTAGTTCCAAAAAATGACTATTTCTCTTAGAACGAAAGTTCAGCCGAGTAATAATCGCTAATTATGAAACTCATACAAGCGTTGATTAATTCGCTCGGACTGTTGATTAATTAATAAAAAAAAGTTATGATAAATAGCATTTTAAAAGGCAGTGCTTAACTCCAGAGAATTATGAATTTAAAACTATATAAAGAATTAGAACTTATTGAGTAACGGAGATTAGTATTTAAAAAAAAATATATACAAAATCATTTAATAACCGGGTGATTGTTTAAGAAAAGTAATTAAAATTCAAATATTGCCTAATGGAAGCTCTGAAAAAAGTTTCGCGAAATTTGTTTTTAGTAATAAAATGAAGCAACGCGTTAATATTATTCAATTGTTACGAAAAGCTTTTAATATATGTCACAAATGCAGAAAACTGTATGAGGAATGTTGATCTTTCAAGGAGATGGCGTCTTCTTTTCATATTTCACCCGATAAATGTCAGGAGGCATCTGAATGCGCTCCATCGGGTGCACAACTCTTAGACAGTTTAATTACTCACAACAATGACTCCCATCATCGTTATTGCAACACCCTCGATAAATTACTCCTTTAAGGATGAACCCGCGAAAAGTACAGCTTTCCTTCCTCTGTCTGAAATGTCAAACTGCAGGCGAAAAGTTCAGTTCGTACTGAACAACACCCAATAACCATAGAGAATAGAACATAGAGATTAACACACAAATAAACCGCAAAGTGTCATATTGACGAATATGAGGTTTTTGAGAAAGTGAAAATATATAAAAGTATTTTGAGAATACAAAATTTAATAGTTTTTTAGTTAATTATTTTACATAATGATTTTCTTATGTATTTTTTAGTTATCAATACTATTAATGATGTATTTGTTGCATTAAAATTACAAAACATAACGATTCTTCTTAGTCTTCTGATTATATTATATTCTTATTTGGTTATATTATTATATTTTTCTACGGTTACTTTTGAAAAAAAATTCATAGTTTCTTCTGTTATTTAATTAATTTGCTTTCTAATTAATATTTGTATTTACAGTATTATTTAACTTCATATTGTATTTATATTTTATTGAATTTGTATCATTATTGTTATTTTTATTTATTCACATATATTTTTTGATGTTTGTTTTTGTAATTTTTTTATACTTTTAATCATTTTGTATTTGTTTTTTTATATTTTATACTTTTAATCATTTCTTAAATACTTCGGCATTTATATTTAAATACTACTTTTATATTTTTCTGCATTGAATGTAATGATATAATTATTTAATTAATTGTAGTATACTACTCTATAATTCTATAGATAAAGTCTTTGTTTCTTCTGTTATATAATTAATATTATATTTATAAATGTTGTAAAGCCTATTTTTAATGAAAGCCAATGAAATTTCAGTTTGTAAGTAATTCTTACGGGTGGAGAACGCACAAATTTTGTATTGTCAAAATACTGTACTGTATATACTGTAGGAACTAAAGTACTCTTCTTAATTTTATTAGAATTTTTTTGTATTTTACTTTGTACATTTTTTAAGTATTATTTAATTTGATATTCATTGTATTTATACTTTGGATTATTTGTATATTGAATTCGTATTGAATTGTATTTTTGCGTATTATGGGCTTTTAATCATTTTGTAAATACTTCGACATTTAAATACTTTAATATATTTTACTGCTTTGTGATACAATGGTTATATTATTTAACTAATTAATTGTGTATACTATTCTATAATTCTAAAGATAAACTCTTTGTTTCTTCTGTTATTTAATTAATATTATATTTATAAATGTTTGTAAAGCATTTTAATGAAATTTCACTTTGTATGTATAACTCTTACGAGTGGAAAATTACAAATTTTGAGCGCTACTCTATATTTTCTACTCTTTTCGATATAATATAATATCGGTGCGACCGTTTTGCAATCCTACAGATGATCGCCACCGTTAAAATCAATTAGCAACTCGGAGCCAAACACCTAATTAATTTCTGCTAAACGGATCCGCAATATCCCCACTGACCGCATACGCAACTATCCAATTTCTACTGCTTTTGAGCCAACTCTTTTACGTGAGTGGCTATCCCCGTCTTCCAGCAAAATAATACTCGCATTATCCAACTAAATATGGCGCATCACTTCGATTTCTTTTTCTCGCGTCGACGGCAACGAATTTCTTGTTTTGATTAAGGGAGAGAGTGTTGCAGTCAGTTGCATTCGACGCCGATATCCTCTGCCAAAAATATACTTAACACTACACTTAAATCTTATATTAAGGAATAGTTTTATGTAAATATTTTTGCATCAATAAATAATTCAAAAACCTTACTTTCACTTTTTAAGAATTCTAAAAATTCAATGCTTAGAGACATTCCTTGATCTTTAAAGTAATGACTTGTGGCGAATGCGAACCCGGAGGAATTCACTTCCCTGAGTGCGTTTCGCACCGAAGAATTGGACCCCCAGAAAATCCACAAACGTCATCCATACATGAGAAAATGGAAACATCTTCAGCACTTCGTCGGTACATAAAGGCGAGACAACTCGTAAACGGCTGGATCTTCCATAATTCCTTCTCCCAAAGCAAATTATGACGAGCCTACTTTCATTCATTCACTTCTGTAATCACAAATAAAGGTTACTCTCACATGTAATTTTCGTGCCTGGCAGGATTTCATCCCAGGCTCGCCTCGAGTGACCTCAATTAATTTTTAAGCCTGCGACTTCATTTGGGTCTTTTGTGAGAGACGACAGGGTTTCCGGGATGTGCTCCAACTCTTTAGGATCAAAAGGGTTGACTCCATCGAGTCAGAGAAAAGCTAAAAGTTGCAACTCAGCTGACGTTGGGAAATCCATCTTACACAAAGCAGAAAATCCAAATGTCAAAACCATTAAGTGTTTTCCAGAAAGAGGATCAGTCAGCGACTGAGAAAAAAACCAGCTTCCGACCCCTTTCAGACTTTTCCATCTTTGACTGCTCTGAACTTTTCATTTGACTGATTAATGCGTTGCACTGAGATCCATTCCGACGACCTTGAACAAGATTCTGGTCTTTTATGAGACTCATTCTCGTAGCAGTCAGATATTAGTCATCGCGACTGGGTGAAACAATGTGGAGAAGCCCAAGCCAATCGACCTTGCGAAGAAAGTCTCCAGAATAATGTTCGGCGTGGTGGTAAACAAAAGAATGTGGGTTATTGAAAATCCATGCAAGGTTTTCTCAATCGGTCGTAAACCGAAGAAACAATGATGCTGAATCTTTACGATGTGCCGGAGTCTGTGATTAGGAGTCGTTTCCTACCGATTGGGTAACTTCGAGTGAATCTCTGCTCCTCACTAACCCAAACTGCTTTGGGTTTGCGCCTTTGAGTACAGAATCGGGGAAGAAGACGTTAAAAATGTCTCACAAACAAATTAGAAGAAGCTTCCATATAAGGAAATCACTTTATTGATAGCCAAGCACTTAGAGGAGTTACGTAAATAAAAGTAGGGAAATCGGGTGGAATTAAAAGGATGACCGATAGTCTTCGGGGGAATATTCTTCTTCGGTCGTGACTACTCCAGTTATCAATTGGTAAAACAATCAACGTTTCGTCACACCTTCCGGAAGGGTTCTCCGACTCACAGAAAACACTCACACGAAAGCACACCTTTCTGACTAAATTCAACAACAATCAGGACAACTCTTAGGCGTGTCAATGACGTAGTGATCGTGACCGACATCCCGACCCAATACCAACGAGTCTAAGTATTTGGCAAAATGAGGCCTGGAATGTTAGGCGTCGTCGATAGGGTAGCGTCCAAACTTGTTTTCTTGTCTTTGTATCGTTTGCTCTTATTGGCTAATTTCCGGGAATTGGTCCCTCAATTACACCTGCTGAAGAAGGTTATCCTGGTCTTTTAGAAGGAACAGGGGTTGTTTTAAGAGTAATTAGAAGAGAGTCCTCTGAAAAGAAGTATATAAAGACAGGAAAGAATCGTCTGAAGGTCAAGAGAATGGAAAGGCCTGAAGTTAGGGGAGGAAATTATTCCACAAGGGGTGAGAATTGTTAGTACCAAAACGGTCCGTTCTAATGATACCTTAAAAGATCAAAATTTGCAATTGTTTCTATTCTATTCTTCGAAGTTTCTTCATCTATTCCATGAGTATCAAAAGGAGTATCAAACACCAAAATAAGTTTAAAACATTTCCTCGAAGGCCGAACTCATTAGTCTTTCACTTTATTTGTCGTTTTATCAAAGTTAGATACTCCCCAATATCGACCGATTAAGGACACAATAAATAACTTTTTTTCCCCCATTTCGAACGGACCGAAATAATTAATTCGATTTGATTGAAAAAAAAAAAAAACCAAACGGTGTTGTTAGTGTAACAAAGGAGTGCCCAACTGTTGTGGAAGAAACGAAATCGGGAATTAAGAGACCATTATTTTAGGACCTATTAAACCGAACCGGCATGACTAGATGCGAATTAACATAAGAAAATGAGATGGAATCACCTTGAATAAATTTCATTGATGAATGTTCTTCGTCTGGAGAAAAACAGAGGAGAACGAAGAGCCAAATCCAGAAAAGCCAGAATAACACCATCCATCACTCCATTGGCCTTCGGGCGCAGTATGCAGTTGAAATCTCGCGAAATTCACGAGAAAACGAAACCAAAGGCTGCAGCCTTTACTGCCTTTGTTCCGCCATTTTGATTTTCCATCAAATGACCCCCAAACATTGCACTTCACTCCTTCGCAAAAATGGATGAATTATTCATTTGAAAGAATCATAAAATTTCGGCGACAGCGATTCGCACCCAACAAAATAACATTTTTGTGCAGACTGAGTATCCCGCCAGTTTTTGAATTTGTCGTGGCAGCAGTTCCGTCACCTCTGTTCCATCAGAAATGAAGTGTTTCGGTATGTTTCCTCTTTTAGTAATTTTCTCCAAATAATTTCACCCGATATGCCCCATTCTTTTTATGCGGACATCACAGAAGTCTTTAGATGAACTTAATCATACGCACAAACAAATAAGCTACCAGCTCATTAATAATCCCGGAGACGAATCTCACACGAGATGGGATGAGACGACAAACACCGCTGCGTGAGCTTTTACCAAGATATCACCGCCATTGTCAGTTTTCACCGGTGATTTTCATTTTCCTCAACCGCCGAAAGCGAAACCCTTTTCCGAGAAGGCTGCAACACCCATCGAGCTGAAGGAACCTCTCGACTTGAGGAAAACTCAAAAACGGAATCATAAATGTAGCTGGATCGTTGTGACTATAGTGCGAGAGAGTAGGTCGCGAGACGCGCAATGAATACAAGAGGCGGGCGAGAAAACATTATGGCGGTAGGTATAAAAACATGTCTTGTATCTCGGTCCCAAAACAGTTCGTTTTACATAACAAAACTTATTTATTAATAATTTAATATTATTTTTTAGTTTTTATTAAAAAAGTATCGAAATGAGAAGTTTAACCAGTTTAATAGTTTTAGTCGCTATTTCCGCATTCGGTAGGTACCTTAAAAATTCTTTTCGGTTGTTGGTGGTGAATTATGGAGAACGAATCACAAAAAAAAGAATTGTCCTTTTCGGGGAGAAAATACGTTTGCAAAGGGTCGTTGAGATTTAGGATGAGGATAACGTCCCGTTTTTTTTTTTAAATTTTACCGGAGAAAGTTTTACGAAACTTTTTGAGCAATAAATTGCGGTGACATTAAAAACTGCCGTAATAACCGTGAAAAATTAAAATTGTACCGTTCAGTCTGAACAGTTTCTGACTCTAATCACTGTTATTGTTAAAACAAGAGGCTGGATTGTGATGGTGTGGCACACACCCGGAGGCCACAGACCTCAAAAATTACATTTTTATCTTGCTTCGTTACATCATTAAGCTTAATTTTGACCTGAGTTTCACTTTCAAACTGATTCTTCGGGGATTCCAAACTTCTTCGGCAGAAATAAACGACGGATTATCGTGATCACTTTCTTTCGACTTGTTCGTGCCGATTCTTCCCTTATCTTCTGATTTCTCTCGAAACACCTTTTCCCACCTTGTCCCTTGATTGCCCTTAATCTCAGTTCAAGGAGAAAACCATCTTCGCATACATTCTCGGCGCCGTTGTAACACCAGACTTGGAGTCAATGACAGCATTAGCGAGTTCATAAATGTCCAATAACGTTTACTGTGTCAAAACACATGTGAAAAACGCAACTTCAGTCAAATGTGACATAATCCATCTCCAAAGTTTCTATTTTCGTTCAGAAATAAAACGAGTTATTTGCGTAATAAGCTATTGGCGACTAATATTCACGCAAAGCAATCTTCCGTCACATTTTTGTGCGGTCGAATTGGTTGGAAAAGTTTTGACACCGTTGCAATAGAAAGAAGAATGAGGCTGTCGCAGTTTACAAAGGCGGTGGAATTCTTCCGGAGCGAACGGCCGAAAGAGAGTGGGCGTACGAAGAGGGAAACTTTCTTTCGGAGTGTAAATGAATTTGTTTTGGTGACTTGCTGACGATATCCAGTTTAACGGAAATAGGCTTTCACTTGTCGTTAAAAATCCACGTTGGCCGAATCCTACTTTATTCCACTTTTAGCTTATTAACTTTCGCCCGAGACATTCTCTGAAGTTCCTTTCTTTTTTATTACGTCTTATCTTCTTCAGCACTCGAACCACTTAACCGCAGCAACCTTTCGTGAATCTCAAATTGGGATGAACTGAGTTGCTTAAAATACACATTCAGATTTCTTCAGCAATACAGAAGCGGTCATTACTGCTCTACCGCAAACATCTTTTTAAAAATTCATGAGATTTAATTATAATTGATACTCAAGGGTGGAACACGAGGTCTTCCGAATTTTCTTTCTAAGCAAACAATGGCTCTGATCTGGATATGACAGCTCCGAACCGGTTGCTCCCAATTGGTTTGGAGAGTTTTTTCGCCATATACCAGCGGTTAATTACCAGATGAGCTCGTTTTACGCCGCTCAAGTACCAGTTTCACTTCTCTCGGTTTCATGTGCCAAGGACATACTTTCAGTTTTAAATCTTCAATTACATCATTCCGAGGAGACGCCATGGTTGAGCCTCCGTTATTTTGCCCAACCGACGATTGCTGCCACGACTCTTGTGGAAGCAGAAAGCGTAAACCTTGACACTGATGCTTACGTACCTGAGCGCTTTCCTCCCAATCGACGCGGATTTTCTAAACCCTTTTCTCGCTTCTTCGGCTTTCCAATCCGGCATTTAAACGCGTGAAAGTGGCCATGATTTCATTCTGAATTGAACCCGTGGAAATTTTCTTTTTTTTTGTGATAACCCGGGGAATTCGTTTATGGGTGAAATAACACCAAGGCTGCAATCGGGTGTTTACACCTCTGCTTATTCTTTCTATGGCCGCACATCTCGGACGTTTACTGGCGAGTCAGGGCCGAGTTTTTTTTTTTTTCAATCGAATTTCCACCGATGGAAACCGCTAGTTTTCCGCCTTCGACCTTGAGCCAAGCCTCAGAAAAATCGATCTTTTGACCTAATCTCGCATAAATGCATTCTCTGTGTTCGTTTCCTGTCACATTGTTCTTATGTAAGATTCATTCTTCGACCACTTTTGGTAGCGGCAATGAAAATTATAATGTGAAAGTAATGTTCGACGACAGCCTAACAAGTTTTTTTTTTGTTGTGGGAAAACTGGGAAGTGGAATTGAAAAAGTTCTTCTTCGACCTAATTCGGTTTACTTCACCCCAATGGAAGAAGTTTTAACTGAGGGCTCCGATGTGGCACAAATTATTAATTCCTTTGCAGTTCACTCGCCACCGTATCTAATTCATAAAAGGTGGTTTTCTCTATAGAAAGGTACACCTCGATAACCTGGATTAATAACGGTCAAACCACTTTCAGTTGGAAGTCGGATATTAATTTTATCATTATTAAACTTGACTTAAAATCTTTCGACAAAAAGTTGACAAATTCAATATGGTCGAGACGGTGATCGCTTTCTTTTCCGTAAGGGTCACCGGTTTCAAACCAGAGGCTGTTGACATTAAATACCTGACATTAGCTTATCTTTCGCTATCGATTCGCCGCGTGACATTTACGCGACTTTTGTTACGTAAGAAAAACGCCCGGGGGCGAAAGGACACACAAAACGAAACAGTACACCCCCGACGGGGTTTTTTAAAAAGACACCGTTTTTTGTAATTTAATAATAATAAGCTTTTGGATACTATCCTACTTTTATTGTCCCCACTGGCAGTTTTATGTCAGGAAGACCAGACATTGTCCATCAGAGATTGTGACAGAGGAATGCATCACAAAATATAAGGAAGTGCATTCATTAATCAAAGACAGTGTCATAACAGTTGAGGAACATGACGAATTCATAATTCGATAAATCGGAATTGTATTTTTCGGTTGGCATAACGTCCTGAACAATCATGTCTCCAATTTTTTTTCACAAACGGTTTATTGGGAATTTCCCGAATAAATTGCCTAATAAAGAACTGTTATTTTTATAGTCCACAGTTTATTTAAAATTATAACTATAAAATCATCCTCAAAAGAGATAAAATTTTAAAACCTATTAACTTCATGTAATGATTTATTTTATGTCCTTCCGCCTCTTCATTAATTTTTTTAGGAATTCCTTCGAAATCGGGAGAATTAGTGAGAAACATTGAATAAATTAAATGAAAAAGCGCATAATGGACGAAAATTTGCGTTATTTTGATTTTTTAAATTACCAAAACGGACAATATTAATTTGTAGACGAATATGGCGGTTTGGAAAACATGATTTTCACTGAGGACATTTCTCCAAAAAATAGATTTAGTGTTAAATTGCCATCACAATATAAATCTTAAGAGATTTCACGATAATCCCGCACAGTTACTTTCCCCGGTTTTCTCATGGATTTCCCGGAAACATTTAATTACAATTAGAAAACCACATTTTGGAAACAAAATATTTGCACAAACCCCAACAAAATTATTCATTGCAGCAAAGTGAATTACAGAAATCACGCAAAAAAGTATTTGCATAGCCGAAAATTAATCTGTTCCGTGCAATTGAACGATTTCTTAATTATTGCATTTTATGCATTAAAGACGTGCAGAAATGATATTTATTTCTGATGATTATATTTTCCGAATAATGCTGCTTTTATGACGGTACAATAAAGGCATATATGCGTGCATATTAATGTATGAGGAAGCCTTCGAGAGCATATAAAAAAGGACGGTAAATCTGTAGATATTGATTAGTCTCTGGCACATGAACTCGTTCAAGGAGGATCGCTATAACAGGAATCTTATAAATCATTTCCACTACAGGTTATCATTACACCTGCATTTGCTGTCCACCCTGATCCTCAATTTAATTAATTTTAGATTGGGATTATGTAATTAAATTAGATCTCAATTGGAGTTTCCTTTCGGTTATACTTTTCTTCAAGTTCAGAATAACAATAACTGCTATCTCTTTTTGTGTTTGTGAGCATATTTTTCCAGTGATAGTCCAGAATCGTCCTTGAGGCCACGACAATAGCTACCCAATTTGGCTTATTTGTTTCCCCTCTCTTCGGTCCTCTCACCTCAAAGTCAGAAATGGTGCAGCCGTAGTGTATACAACGATGGTTTAATAATTGTCGTTGTTGGAAAATGATTTTTTTTACTCCATCTCAAACAACAATGAGTTTTAATGACGTTATTGATACTCTTTCAAATTGTCTTTGTGTAGTTCCTTGATTTTTAAGTGGTCCTTGATTTTAATGAAAAGTAAAAGAAGTCAATGCTTTTCCTGGAAGAGCTGACTTTCGCTTCTTTCTCGAAATTTATTCCGCAGTTTGCGATATCCCATCTGCCAAACGGCCCCAATGGCATTTGCGCAAAAGAAATGGTCATCGCGACCACTGTCTAAAGGTCACAAACTTTACTGGTTTTTAAGGCTCGCTTTCCCAAAAAAAGAAGACGCGGAGCCTGAATCCGCGCCTACCCTTGACAGGGTCGATCGCGAAATTCAAATCAAGTTGAACAGCTTTGTCGAAATGTCGGAACATCTTCCGGAAGAAAAGCCACTCAACCAACTAAGGAAAGCAGAAGGCCTTTTCCTTTTAAGCACCTTTTTCAGCACATGTTTTTTTTAAAAACCGTGAAAAACTGTTCCTCCAATGCAAACTCATCGTATTACGGGCAGTTTAAAGAAATGCACTTACCCTTTTTATTTTTCTTCCAATTCGTGTACTCGTGGCATTTCCTTGTTGACACTCCCTTTAAGTGGGTAATTCAATTGGATTTGTATTCACCTGAAAAAAAAACAGCAGTCTTACAATCGTTAGAAAACTCCCTTCTTTCGGGGTTTTTTTTGTTGGCCTTTGAAAATAAATTGGAAAGTGCCGCCGCCGACAACGTAATACATACAAACACAATTGTATTTCATTGCACAACTCGTTTCCTACTTTTTTGACTTTTCGAGTGGTAAAAACTCTGGGAGTAAGCGTGTCCAGTTTAATGGATTGCAAATATTATTTTAACGTAAGCAAACATAAAAAAGGAAGAAAAGCCCAGAAAAAAAGCGGTTATTATATTAAAAACGTTCATCACATAATAGTATAATTACGTAACAAAGGTCATTCATAAAATGGTAGTTTTGTCGCATCGTGGATTTCGCCCAGGGGGCAAAATAGGAATTCATGTATCGTAAATACCAGTCTTCCTCGAATCTCCCATCGTTTGGGCGTTTCAGGCACACAAAAATGTCCACTCGCCGGATTTCTGAGGCTCGGCATCAAGATGGGGTGTTACGTCACTGTTTTTTTTTTTTTTACTAACCTACATGCGGTTTGACTTTGTGCCATAAGTTATTTTCATGGGAAAACCGAATGCATTGGCGTTTTCTTTCTCTCTCTTATACTCTAAGAGATGGGAAAGGGCAATTCCACAAGGTGACTCGGAGGATGTAGCATTGCCGCAAGAAACCGTTCCAATTATTAAAAACAAATAATTATTTCACATCCGATTACTTGGGCTGGAACAAAGAGCCTTGGACACACCCGACCCTCGACTCCATGCAATCATTGATGTATAAGCTCCCAATGGAAATGAGTTGCTGGAAAGCAGAAGAAAACCCGCACAAGGTCTCCTAACTGGTTCACTGTGGATCCAGTTTAGGGCGGCAGCAATTATTTCTTAACATCGTGACCGTTTTATTTTTCCTAATAATTCCTGGTTGTCCGAGTGTGTGTCATCTCCGCAACCAATTTTGACCAAATTGTAAGCTCGGAATCGGTTAATTACAGTCGGGGGAAATTCGGTTTTAAAAATAGATAGAATTTTTTTGGGACCGCACCCTTCTTTCAATGTTTATATTACTTACAGCTGTATGTTAAATAATAAATAGTAACGCGGAAAAGAATGCGGTGATGTTATATAATGCTCCCAGCCTTGCACAAGCGTACGGCTTTTTTAATTGGTATTCGAGTTGGATGATGCTTCAAACTGTACCTTTTCGAAGCCTACAGACCTTTTACAGCGAAAGTTTTTGGGGAAAATTAATTTTCTTTTTCTTATTTCCAGCAAGCGGACAAGAAAGCTTCAAATGTCCCGACGATTATGGTTTCTACCCGCACAGCACGTCCTGTGACAAATACTGGAAATGCGACAATGGGATTTCAGAGCTGAAAACCTGCGGGAACGGATTGGCGTTCGACGCAAGCGATTCGAAATATCTCACTGAAAACTGCGATTATCTGCACAATGTCGACTGCGGAGACAGAACGCAATTAGGTGAGTCGGTGAAAGACAGAACTTTTTATTTTATTAATGATACAAGGACGAGTTGGACAAAAATGTCTGGCCCCTCTCGAATCGTTTCTTAATGAAAAATCACGCTCAACTGTCAGGGAACGATTAGCAGTCACGTTTATATTGTGAAGTAGTTCCGAAAGCTGTTGAGAATCATTTCATCCATTTCAAGGTCGAAACTTTCGAGTGAACCTATGAAATAGGTGTTGCTCGGTGTGGTGTCATACTAATCATCCATTAATTTCAGAACCACCGATCAGCACTCCACACTGTCCAAGACTCTACGGTATCTTCCCGGATGAGAAAAAATGTGACACCTTCTGGAACTGCTGGAACGGTGAAGCAAGCAGGTACCAGTGTTCTCCAGGACTTGCCTACGACAGAGAAGCCAGGGTTTGCATGTGGGCCGATCAAGTACCAGAGTGTAAAGTCGAAGGTGAGCAAACATTTCTCGGAAGCAAATCCGTTATAGCAACAGTTAATCAACTCATCTCTTGCAGAGGTCGCCGGAGGTTTCACCTGCCCAGCTGCTGGAGAAATCGCAGCCGGAGGCTCCTTCTCTCGACATGCTCACCCCGATGACTGCAGGAAATACTACATCTGCTTGGAAGGAGTGGCCAGAGAGTATGGATGCCCAATCGGTACTGTTTTCAAAATTGGTGATTCCGAAGGAGCCGGAAACTGCGAAGACCCTGAAGACGTCCCCGGATGGTTAGTACTTATTTATTTTCACAAAAAAGGCACTGGTTGATGTTTGATTTATGAACCATGACGTTAGGGCTTAAGTTACGGTTTGATTCAGCAGCTAATCGAGTCTCGATTCGAAAAAAATCCGGAATTTAAAACAGAATTGTTTTTAACAACCGCTTTAAAAATTCTTTAAGGGTAATGGACCTAAATTATTTGGACAATATGATAAAGCTGCCAGCTACATACAGCTATCTTTTATTACCTTTAAGGCTGCTTGCTTTGGTTTCGAACTGTTGAATCAGTTTCTTACTAAATATGCAATCTTCAGCGAAAGCCAGCCAATAAGCTTTTTATTCGCCTCGGCTATTTATTTCTCCAAAAGGATTTTTGTTTAATGCCTTTCTAAATGTTTACTTCCCACCGATTAATGAAACCAAGACATTCATTTCCGGTGAAAATTATATCGGCATGAATCAAAGCATGATTCTGGTTTATTAACATATTTTTTTCTTCTCTCGTTCCCTCTCATCTCCACCTAATTCAAATAACAATAACAAACCAATTTATCCTGAATCCGGCCAAACACCCTTAGCGAGGATTACTATGGAGACCTGGACTTGAAGACCATTAGGAAGAGCGAGTTATTGGCCGGTCTGACGAGCAGCGGTGCTGGAAGGGCCAACCAAGATGTCGCCGGCCAACTCCAGACTAAGCCTTTGGCGAAACCGAGGCCTCAGGCACAAATCCGACCAGCCCCCATACAGCCGAGGCCACAGGGACTCATCAAGGAGCAGTTCGAAGATCAGAACTAAATGCTTAACCGAAAGCATGTACTTTTATAATTTTTTTTTACTGGTAGCTAAAGAAAATAGCACGGTGCATGTTGGTCTGACCGATTCAGTTGAACGCTCACTAACATGCGGCAATTTTAACAGTGTTAACTCACAATGCAATTTTATAAAAATTGGCAAACGTTTCTTTTCGGACATTAAATTCCTCTTTGGCAGTCAAATGAATCGAAAACAATGAACGGTTATGAAATTACCAAAACATAAAAGAAACGTTGGGCTTTTTGTCTCTTTTTTTTCCGAAATCTTGAGCACTGTAAAATATGCTTTCATTTTTTTTTCTGCAATCCGCTCCTGATATTATTTATTCGTACTTATTTTTTTAAAATCTTCGGACGAAACGTTACTATAAAATAAAATGATCTCGTTATAAACAGTAATACTATTTTTAATTACTTACATGTATTCTACAAAACGAATTTTTTGCCTTATAGTGAAGACTATTACGGAGATCTTGATCTGAAGGCACTCAGGAAGTTAGGATTCAGAAAATGAAGAAAGTCAAAGACGTTAACTAGGTTGTAAATTAATTTAAACAATTTCGCTGTGCGTCGAGTCAGATTTCATCGAACGCCCATTACAACTTCTCGTAATAAATTCATGCCATCAGCTGGAATTAATCATACATGTTTTTATGTATGTTGTATATAAACAAAAAATAATGGTTTTTATTAAAGTTTTTTTTAAATAATTACCTGTTTTTTTACTTTTGTAAACCTTTTTACTTGTGTTGTGTTCAATTTTACAATTGAACAAAACCTTCACCACTGAGGTAAGAAATAGCATCTAGACATCTTCATTAAATATCGGATTATTTGTGGAGATTGATTATTTAGACAATAACTTTTGAATTAAAAAAATGCAAAATATAATTGCTACAGTGAACAAAACAAAAAAAAATGGGTAATTAAGATATTTCACTACGAAACGTTACTTCAAACACCAAATGAACGTTAAAAACGCGGGAACAGCAGAAGATGAGACGTGGAAGAAGAAAATCACAAAAATTCCACGCTCACATCCTTGAAGTATATAAAAATTTTTAAATCTAAAAAATGCATTGAAATGCTTTGTTTTCTTGTTTCCATTTCCTGATTTGAGAAAATTTAAGGGAATAAAAAAAGATCCAAACAGTCACTCTGTTAATAAGTAATTTCTTCCATCATTTGTTTGCATTTATTCTTACATACTTATGTACATTATTTATTAAAATAAGTGTTTCTAACAGGAAGTTGCCATTGCTTAATCTTTTATTTAGCTGTTACTCAAACTTAAATATTACTCTATAATCCTACATGGCAATAAAATAAATTACTGCATTTAAAATACCATTTATATTAATTTCATTCTCTTCATTAAAATTTCCATAAACTAAATTTTTTTATAAATTAAATTTTGATTTCACACCTTAAGTTACTTTTTTTTTTCAAAAAAATCTCCATAGTAGTTATAAAAAAAAAAGTACTTGGATTCAAACTCACAGTCTCAGATCCTACTTTAATTACTTTTAAAAAAAAATCCTTTTACTGCAATTCCACTTAAAGAGCACTAAATGAAATACTGAGGTTTTTTAACACAAATGCCATATTCTGCAAGAGCTGGAGCCAAGTCCTCCATTGTTAGAGTGTATCTTCTATCCTTTCCTTTTGTTTTTGAAGCCTGGTGTGAGCTCCTTGTCTTACAGTGCTGCAAGGCATCATTTGCTACATCAGAGATAAATTTCTGAGCAGCCAATGATATCAATCTTATTCTGAAATGCATTAAACAAGCAACTGTAAAATAGTCATTTATTTGACTTACACTGAGGTAATCACAGAACTAAAAACTTCAATATATCTTTTTCTCCACAACAATAATAAGTTTTTTAATGTAGTTTACCAAGCAAATATTAGAGTGACTGATTCAATCACCTTTTTTAACAGATACTCAAAAATTTTAATCAAAATATGGTCAGTTAAGACGATAAGAACTTACATTCTTGGATCTGAAGACTCAAATCCTGCAGAATGTAAATAATAAGCAGTCACAGCATCAGGAACCTGAAAAAAAAACTTCGGTCGTAAAAACCATACTTGAAAGGTTAGGCTTCATAAAATCTGTTTCTCGCATTACCGTAGGCGTATAGTCTTCTAACTGCTGAAGAAAATCGGAAAGGGGTTGACCTGCTGTATGAGATTCTCCACTTTCAACTATATTTTCCCCATTCATTTTGGCAAACTAAAAAAATTTTTGAACCCAACGTATGAATAAAATACTCGGAACCACAACAAACTTGTCATGGTCGTGTCACCAGATCAATGAATTTGCTAAGATTAAGGCATGTCCACTTTAACTTGGAACTCTATGGTTTTAAAGATAATGTAATTTTGCTCTAAGTCTTAAACTACGGGTACCTTGATTTTTGCAATAAGTAATATACCGGAATAAGAAACTTTTATGGAACCTCAGGCGTTGTAATTTCTGGAAGATGAAGGGAAGACAAAAATTTGAAAGTAAAAAATGTGCTGGGATCTCTGGAATTAAGTAAACCCTCTTTACTTTCTTCATTAAGAAAACATTCCTTATTTATGATCCAAAGCACAGGATATTTCACTGTTAGAAGTTATCTTAACTTGATGGAAATTCGTCACCGTAATGGTATTATTTTTTAGACTACTCTTTCATTTATCATATCGTTCTTCAACCCTTAACATTATCGAGGGGCGTAGAAATAATTTTTTTTATAAGTGGGTAGAAGTTTTTCAGTTCTAATAACAGGTGGTTTAATATATGACTACAAAATTATTGCTCAACATCTCCCTTTTTTTCTACTTATTTTGGCAAAGATGAATTGGAAATACTTTTAAAAATATTTTGTCATTCTGTTGTAATAAACCTCCAATTAAATAATTGGGCATTTTTAAAATCATAAATTATAACTCATGTGAATCTGTGTTTTTGTATGTTTTATAGTCAGTTGATAAACAAGGATTGACTGCCCTTGAGCAATTATTAAACCAGTTTTTTGATGTAAAAACTGGAAATGACAAAAGACAAGAAATAGAAAGACTTTTGCTCAATTTTGAAAATCAACATGGAAGCTGGAGACTGTGCATTGAATATCTTGCACACACTGAGAATCAATATGCTGGAATGTTCTGTTTAACCACATTAGGGGTGAGTTAACTGCAAATTCAAATTCTCTCCTTAATAAAATGATTCTAGCAGTTTTTTTCCTTTTTCAGAATATTATTAATAAACAATGGATGTGCCTGCCCTGGGAAGAAAAGGCACAGTTAAGATCCCTCATATATAACTATTTAATAGAGCAAAACAAGTCTCTCTCATTCTGTGTTAAGAGCAAATTAGTAAAGCTGATTGTAGACATAGCTAGGTTGGATTGGCCTCATTTCTACACTGATTTTTTTGTGAATGTTCTTCAGCTGATGGAAAAGTCTGAGACAAGATCATTAGGTTTATTATTTATGTTAACAACCTCAGAGGAATTAATAGCTCCCAGAGAGGATGTTAGTGTAGATAGAAAAACTGAATTAAAAAAACTGCTCTTGGCACAGATTCCTCAGGTATTCAGCATTTTAACAGGTGAGTTTCACTTTAATTGGGAAATGAGTTTTTTTTTTTATTCAGTGGAGTTCAAAATGATGTCTGTTTCAGAACTTTTATCCAGTGAAACTATTTTGTCTGACACACAAGACTGCTCTTTACTTTTAAGGGTGTTTACTCATTTGTTTTCTTGGGTACCAGCTGCTCATGTTCCTAATTCTGTTATTAGAATTTTGTTTAATTTAGGATCTAAAACAGATGTAAGTAAATGGCCAGAATTGAATTTTATATGAAATAATATCATTTTTTTTTATTTAATCTTTTCAGCAATAATAATTTAAATTTCTCTGTTATAGAAACAGGACTTGGCACTATTAGCAATAAGCACACTGAATGAAATTTTATACAGACATTGGGTACCCCCAAATTGGAATCAAATCATTAGTAATACAATGGAGTTATTACAAACTTTGCTTAATTCATCTTTAGTCAAGTTAGATTATAGGTGAGTCTGTCTTTTGTTTTCTGTGTTTTCATTTGAT
>JAQIBA010000085.1:0-270000 GCA_028293925.1 Brueelia nebulosa
CTCGATGCCACCAGCATAGATCGAAAGAACGTGTCTGAAAACATAGAAAAACCAAGTTTGAGTTCAATCGGATAGGCGGAATTTATTTTACAAGGTTTTAATTAACTCTTTAATTATTTTCCATTACTTTCATATGAAGGTTTTCTTTTAGTTGAGGCAAATAATAGACATACTCGAACCGAATACACAAACTGAATTTCAAATACCTACCGAATATTCGGCGCATTCCTAGTAAATACAAAATCTAAAATTTGTCCTCCAACTTTATCCATTCTATATCAGGATTATCTAGAAATGACCGTGGCATTAAAAACTCAGCCAGCTGCGCTTCATAGGGAATAATAACCAACATTACATTTTCAACCCGATTACCTTTAATAATAATATGCTAAAAACACTTCACTCAATATAAATATCACACTTTCTCACATTCAAACAAACAAAAATCTCATTCTTCATTGGAAAACCACACAAATTCTCAATTCTTTTATAAAAACAACGGCAACGGTTAATATAAAATGGCAACGCTGTATTCTCATCTCGGCCTTACGCTCCTCCTCCTCCTCCTCTCAAGGATGACGTGGCCAGACCGAAGTCAACGCGTCTACATTTTCATTTCCCGCCTTTGTGTTGACGAATAGAGAAATCCCAGTAGTTGACCGCACTCACCCAATATATTTATTAATTATAAGAAAAAATATCCGATTCTGATTTACCTAAACACTGTAATTTATTTTAATATTCAATGCCCTTTACATAAAGAAAAAATTTAACTGAGAAATATTAAATTTCGCCCTTACTCTTATAGATTTTTTAAGTAAAAAAAAAAGATTAAAATGAATACCTTGCCATTTAATTATACATTGGGAGAAATACAAGGAAAAACAAACACTATCATATATTTCCTAAACTCAATTCTGTAAAAATAAATATATAAGAAATCGAAATCACTCAGAATAAAACAAAATGCACATATTTCTATTCTTTAGGATGTAGAGAAACGGAAAAAACCCCTCCTGAGCTCACAGGACGCCGTTGATTGGAGTTATTCGTAAAACTAACTTTTTCAAACTTTTTCAAACTTTTTCAAACTTGTTCCTGTACTCTTAAATGTAATAAAATCCAATTGCAATTAATTCAAACAAAATGCACATATTTCTATTCTTTAGGATGTAGAGAAACGGAAAAAACCCCTCCTGAGCTCACAGGACGCCGTTGATTGGAGTTATTCGTAAAACTAACTTTTTCAAACTTTTTCAAACTTGTTCCTGTACTCTTAAATGTAATAAAATCCAATTGCAATTAATTCAAACAAAATGCACATATTTCTATTCTTTAGGATGTAGAGAAACGGAAAAAACCCCTCCTGAGCTCACAGGACGCCGTTGATTGGAGTTATTCGTAAAACTAACTTTTTCAAACTTTTTCAAACTTTTTCAAACTTTTCCTGTACTCTTAAATGTAATAAAATCGAATTGTAATTAATTAAAATTAACTGAATATTAAAAGACTGAACTGAAGCTTTCCAGGATCACTTTTCAGGATCTATCTAAATAAAGTAAACAATTGGGAAAAACTTTCATTTTTTTTTTAAGATATAAAACTATTTTCAAACTTTGCAAACTGTCTTCCGTACTATAAAATAAAAAAAAATAAATAGCACAGAAGAAAATTAACGCACAAACATCTATTCTAAATAAAACACAAAGTTGAAGCAAAACCTTCGATTTTTCATCCCCTTTAAGCCCCGTAAACGGAAGTCTTGTATCTTTGGTGTTCTGTGCTTTCTTTTCTATCGGCCCGATTCCACTCAAAATTGAGTTCCTTATGTTTTCCAAGACGCTCTATCGATCTGCGTTGGTTATCTTCGATAATATAGGAACCTTAATTTTGAGCGGAATCGGCGTTTAAGTTTGGAACAGAGTTACTAGTATTTTAGTGAGGCGGCCGAAAGTGACTGCAGAGTTTAAGGAATGGGAGGAAAAAGTAGGGAAGATACATTTCCGAAAAAAGGAAACGGAGACTTTATTGATGTGCACTTCGAACAAAGCTGATGATAAGAGTAAATGGTGATGCGTTGAACAGAAGAAAGAAAACAACTATTTTAAGGAGAATTATGAGAAAGCCCATTTAAGAGGACTTTACCAAAGGGATTTCTCTTTCTATGTTTATTCTACAGAAAATAATGCACATCTTTGTATTTTGTGTTGACTTTAGGATTAATTAAAATTATGAAACTCAATTTTTTTATGTTTTGTTTATTAAATGACTAACATACCAATTTTACATTTTGTAAATTTATAAATTGATTTTCTTAGCTTACTTTATAATATAAAATAAAGCTGAAATAGAGCTGCATGTAAATATAACAAAAATAATTTTCGCATCTCCGAATCATAATTGGTTGTAATGGTTTTATAAAACATATATAGTATTTGGTTTTGCTCATAATTGTAGTATTTGAAACACCTCCCTCTCTTTTAAAATCGAATCCGATTTTAAAAAACTCCACTGTAAAAACCTTCAAAGGCATCATAGTTGAATCAATTCTGCAATGAGAAACTCCCGCTTCTCCACAGGCCCACTCAACTTTCTCAATTTAAGCGCACAAAATGAGGCCTTTCCAAAACTCCCCACTTTGGTATCGAATTCTTCTCTATGTACATAAACCCTAATTGGAAATTCAGAATATGAGTGCTGAGCCTACGTGCGACATTCCAAGTAAATCCAAGTAAATCCAAGTAAATGGACTCCGCTACGTTTTTACATTTAATTAATTACTAAACACAATTTAAAATTCACATTTGACCCGTGCAATGTGAGCAGCTTTACTGCTTTCGAGTGAGGTAATTCTGTCAAATATTGGACATTTACATGAAAATAGTGTTCCATAATATCTGTTTATTGTTTGTTAATTGGCATTGATTTGTTCGGATTAAAAGATTAAAATAATAAAAAACTCTCTTCTCTCATCGCAGGAATATTTAAAATAATGCGAAACGCAACGCAAAGGCCGTTTCAGCCGTTTCAATTTGGAACAAAATCCTTAAATTGCAGATCCAATGCCGCACTGCCACAAAATATTCACTCAGATTCCTCGTTAAATTACTCAATTTATTCCTTAAAATTACTCAATTTTGTACACTAAAAAATCCCTTTATAAAACTTATAGAAAAAGGTTTTCTCACGAAATGTGAGGATTTCATTCCGAAAACGCCGACTGCTCAAAGTGAGGCTTTTCCGAAGTATTTATTTGAGCAAAGAACATTATAAGAACCATTAACACACTGGTTTTTATAATTAATACGTAAAAACATATATTACTCGTAATCTTTAGTATAAAAAGCGAAGAAATAGATTGGTAGAAACAAAATTGGAAAGGCCGTTCTTTGTTTCTCTCTTCGGTCAGAAACTGAGCAAAACATCGGTCGTTGTTTGAAAAGAATGCAACAGAATGCACAGACTCCATTTAACAAAGAAATTTATGTTCAAAAAATAGTAAATAATGCATTTACGTCCTTAAATGTGTCCTCGCACAGTTCGCAATTGCGTATTAGGTCGGCCCAGAAGTTTCTTCCATTGAATGCACCATATTTTTTTGTTTAATATTTTTATTTCAAAACTGCACGTCTAAATACAGTAATCACTCATTCATAGAAACTTATGGGACTTTAGCATTAATTAAGTCAATTTATTAACTAAACACAAAATACGAAAAAAATATGTGATGAGATGGGAAATATTTGTGAAATAGCAACGGGTGTCGCTCAGAGTACAATCTCAGTATTTTTCGGAATAAAATCCCCAAACTCGAAAGTTTTGGCTATAATCAACAGGAAATGTACATCAAAGCTTTCAATTTATCAACGTTATACATGAGAACCATAAAAGAGTGCTCAAAGCCACTCCGAAACGCAGAGCCGAAGTATCTTCGACTCGAGTTTTCTCAAAATGTTATTTCAAACTGTACGGAACACTGAAAATGTCTAAAACTCCCGTCTCAATTCTTTTAATCAAAAAATCATTTAAAATTATAAGTGTAAACAATTAGTGATAAGGTCGGCTCGACTTCTGCACCGAGACAGACAATACCTTTGCAAGCCTGAGGCGGTTCCCTTCCATCCGTGAACACAGGACATTGAAACGCGACGCATTAAACCTACCTTTCCTCTTACAACTAAAAACTCAACAATCAATCAAAAAGAAAAATGTTTTGCATTTAAATAAAAAGAATTTGAGTTGAAGGTTCGGTTCAAGAATTAAACCGATTCCGCCGGGATGAAATTACTCATAAAACTGTTCACATAATTTTGCGGAAAACACAAAAAGGCAAATGCAGCAGAAATTGCAGAAATTGCAAATCCATCCATGCAAACACTGACAGACCGAAACTGAGGTCGTGGAAACCTCCCAATCCTTCTGCGCCATCCGTCGCTTTCATTCAAAACAAACTAAAGAAACAAAAACACTTTTCAAACAATGATAGTTTTAATTTAAAATCTGAGCAAAACATTTATCTAAAAACAAGTCTGTTGTATAAACAAAATTGGTTAAAAAAGAGCACCAGAGTCTTGGTGATGGACTAGGTCAACACGCGCGCACTGCCTCCTGTGTTCACAACAGCCCGCCCCATCCGCTACGCCTCCCCGCCGCCCCGCCGCCCCCGCCGCCCCCGCTCGCCCCCTCCCCCGCCACTATGTTCGGCTCTTCGGGCTCGTCATGACAGGGGGTGCCCGCATCCCTCTCGTACTGCGCCCCCTGCGCCCCCTGCGTCCCTGCCACCCCCGTCGCCCCTGCCGCCCCCGCCGCCCCCTCCGCCGCCTCCTTGCAGCCGCTCTCCTCCAGGGGCTTCTCGTCGTGGCACGGGGTCTGCGTGTCCCGCGGGGGCTCCGAGCTCTCCCGCCTGGCCTCCTCCTCGGGCTTCTTCTCGGGCTCCGCCCGCGGGGGCTCCTTCGCGTCCTCCTTGCTCCACCTGGACTGTCGATCTCTGGAGCGGTCTCCCCTGGGGAAGCGAGGCCCCGGGCCCCCGGGGCCCGGCCCCCGTCGTCCGTCGAAAGGCGACCTGATGAAGCCGTCCCCGTGGGGCGGTGGAGGGCCCTGACTGTCCAGCCACATGTTCGGTCTGCCGAGCAGGGGACGGGGCCCGCGAGGACCGAACAATGGTACTGCCAATGAATACTTCCTCTTAATGGTTTATTAGTGAACAATTAACATCGGAACGGGGTTCCTTCGGCCGTTTACCCGTTCTAATGTTAAATTTAAAAAGCAGAGCGCGAAGTTGCAAAATGAACAAACCTGGTCCAGGTCCGTGAGGTCCCATGGGTCCGCGAGGTATTGGGCCCATTATTCCGGGCCCTCTGAGGCCGAACCTCATCCTGGGGTCGTCCATGGGGTCCATGAATAGGGGGCCCCGCATGTCCTCCGGATGAATCAGGTCATCGGGATGCATGATGGGCCCCCTGATGCCGTCGTGCATCAGGGGCCCCCTGATGTCCTCCGTCATGAGAGGGGGTCCGTCGAAGTGCGTCTCCATGAGAGGCCTGGGCCCCGAGTGGTCGAAGCGAGATCGGCGGCTTTCGGGGTCCATGGGGCCCCTGCCGCGGGGGTCGAAGCCCGCGCCTTCGCCGGCGGGCATTCCGTCCGAGGGCCCGGGTCCGAAGCCGCCCCTCGACCCGAATTCGAGGGGGCCTCGCGGCCCCGGGGGGCCGAAATCGGGACGAAACACGTCCAGCATGGGTCCTCTGGGCCCGAATCCGGGTCGCGGCATACCTAAGGGTTGAAAAATTGTAGTTTGCGCTCCAAGACCTGTTCATCCAGGTGAAGGGTGTGCAGAGTGTAGGAAAATGTTAATTATTTGAGAATTTAATTTAATATAGGAGTTGAGTGTGGCAGAACCAACCTGGATTGTTAAGGTTAATGACGATGGGGGGCCCGTGACGGTTCCCTGCAGGCTCAGACATCCGCAGGGGGGGCGCTCCGTACATCTGTCCGACCTGATCCGTCCTCTGGGAGGGGTCTCCGCCCTCGGCTATGTTTCGCAGTCTCTGGAGCAAACTCGGCTTCTCTTCGCTGGACATTGGAACCTCGACCCACTGGTTGACAGGCTCTTTCTTGCCGTCCTCTCTCTTGCCCTCGTCCCGCCCCTCGGCGTCCCCCTCCTTGTCCCTGGCCTTGTCCCTGCTGCGGTCTCGGTCCTCCGTCCTGCTGCGGTCCCTCCTGGTGTCTCTCTCCCTCGACCTGTTGCGGTAGTCCCGATCCCTGCCTCTGCTCCTGTCGTCTCTTTCTCTCGAGGACCTTCTTCTCCTGTCTCTGTCGCGATCCCTGTAGTCCCTGTGATCTCTGTCTTTGTCCCTATCTCTCTCCCTGTCCCTGCCCCTGTCTCTGTCTCTCTCTCGCCGGTCCTTATCTCTGTCTCGCTCGTTTCTATCCCTTCCTCTATCATCCCTCTTCTCTTCTTCTCGACTTCTCCCTTCATCTTTGGACCGATCGTCCGTTTTATCGAGTACACGAGGAGATCGACCTCTATAATAACAATCGCAAATCACACTTTGTAAAATAAAAACTCACAGACGGATTAATTATGATTGTAGAAAAGCGGAAATGACGAACTTGGCTGCTTTGGATTTTTCATCGTCGCCTTCCTCCTCCAAGTCCATTCTGTCGTCCTCCTTGTGATTGGCCATCCCGAGGTGTTGCCCTTGCAGCGGATGGCGGTCATAGCCCAGTCCGTCCCCAGATCCCAGATCGTCCTGCGACAAAAACCACCCTCTCGAGCGAATTCGAACAACCCCGAGAGATAAAAGACTCACGGATCATACCGGGGGCACAGACATGGGCGGAATAATGCCCCCCGTCGTCTGGAGGCCCGCCATCATTTGTTGCTGCATCAAAAGGCCCTGCATGCCGGGCGGAGGCGGAGGAACTCCCATCGGAAGATTGCTCATCATGTTTGGCACGCCCAGGCTCAGGGGAGCTGCGAACAAGGCATGACTCAAAGGGGCGCCCACGAATGTCGGGGGTTCGGGACGAGTACTTACGTGGCAAACTCGTGAAAGAAAACGGAGGCATCATCAGTCCGGGCTTGGCCATGACGGGAATTCTCGGGAGAGCGATCGAAGGTACGTTGGAAGATGGGGACATGTTCGGCGGAGGCTGCGACGTGTCGATGGAGGGCGTCGCGGGGGAATCCGCCGCGCCGAGGACGGGGGGCGGGACAGTCATCACGGCGGGGAGAGTGGCCGCCAGGACGGGAGGCACTGGCGGGGCGGGGATCCCCTCGGGCAGCGGTATGTAGCCCGCTGTTCCCATAGCTGCAGACAAGGACCAGTCAGTCCCTTCTCCATTCGAAATGCAACCGCCCACCGAACAGCAACTCACCCATTTTGCTCTCGGCCTCGATCTCGTCCTTTCTCCTTTGCAACTGCTCCAGTATTGTATCTTTCAAACTGTCGGGCATTGTGTCCTCATCAAAGGCGCCGCCTTCCTCCAAAGCGACGAAATCCGTCTTCTTGCTCAGTCGACTCCAGGGGATGTAGGACACGCCGAGATCGATTTCCCAGTAGTCTTTGTAATCGCGGCCTTTGACTCCCTTTCCGGGCGCCCATGCCAACTGTAACCAAGAAGAAAGCAAAGAAGAATTGTACTGCGGCCATTGGAGCCCGGGGAGGGGGAGGGAGTCAACCGACCATGATGTTCTTGCCGTGGAGTTTGTGGTCCTTGAGCCTGGGGAGGGCTCTGGCGGCGTCCTGGCGACGGTTCATGCAGATGAAAGCGCACCCCCTGGGGGGGATGAGGTCGATGCTGACGATGTCGCCGAATTCACCGAAAGTGTCCGAGAGTTCTTCTTGGTGTACCAGCTTTGATAGGTGACCGACCCAGAGGGTTGTACTGCACACTGCAAAGAAAACCATACCGTTTCAATCATTTTAAAACAATTCAGACAGAGGAAATAGCCCAAAGCAGCACAAATACAGAAACTTAGACTGTCTCATTTAAAAAAGAAACTTTTATTCGCGTACTCTAAAACCTTCATTTTAGGAACATTTGAATTTCTTTAATTGCTATTCTCGTCATTTTTACTTTAAATATATAACGCACTGTATCCCACTTTTTGTGTATTTTATTTGAAATCTGGAACGAATATAAAATAATAAAGATGGTCCATAGTGTTTTCTATTAAACTTAAAGAGAAATTTTTCTAATATATACGTGAACATGATGCATATAAAAGTAAGTCCAAGCCCTGTTTCATCCCTTAATCCAGCGTCTGTTTTCGAATAAATTCTAAAATCAGCTCTGAACTGCAGTTTTATAAATAATGAAAATCTTTCCTAAGTAAGCATTTTTGACTGCCTTCAAAATGTCGTAACCTTCCACTTCATCAACTATTGGGAAATTTAAACAGGTTTTCAGTGAAAGTCTATTTGAGGGGAGAAATAAATACAATGACCACGACGTTATTGTGCAGTATTAAATGAAGTGTAAGTGAATTATTTTCTACACTTGTGATCATCACTTTATGTTACAGATGCAAATTAATGCACTGTTGAATGTAAAATAAACAGTTAACGAATGGGAATCGTCAAAACTTTCGGTAATTTTCTTTTTATTTCGACATTATTCCAGCTCGAATTAATTTCTTTTGTAAAACTATTTTTGACCGGTCCGATTTTAACTCTCTAACGGTGTTCGGGTGAAATTTCCTCCCTTATTTTTATTTGAACACCGTCAGGAGTTAATGACAGAGTCAACTGCTTCACATTCACGGCCATCGTTCTCATCCCTCCGATGACCTCTTTCCCAAACAAATGCCAAGCCAGAATCTTTAGGTTCCTGTTTGGGAAAATCTTTCTTCCCCTTCGCATTCGACAAAGGAAGAAAGCCGCAACCACTGCACTCGAAAGGGCTCCCCTTTCCGAATAAACCTTATCGCTTCTAATTAAACAATCTGACTCTTCAACTGAGGTCAGTGAAATGCATGGAGAGTTGAACTAAACCGTGTCATCGACTTCTCATGTAAACACCCATTAATAGAAATACATAAGTAAATTAAAAACCATTTAACCCTTTTTTGGTGAAATATTCGCTGAAAAATGAAAACACACCTCATTATATTAGAATAATGCGGGAACGCACGTGGGGAGAAATCGACCGTTAATGATGAATTGTTTTGAGTTTTGAAAAAATAAAGAAGCAGAAACCACCCCACGTGCGTTTAAATGACCAATGGTAAATTAAAGCAAGAACCACAGAAAGCAAATGATTCGGCTCCTTCAATTTACCTTCAGTCCTTTAGACTAAACCTCTCAGAAGATAATCTCTCCCTCTCGAGGGTCCGATCCCCCAGAGATTTCGCAGCTTCGCTTACCCTTGCATACTCACCGCTGAGATGGTTTTTCTTTATCGGCGGCAACCCCTTCTTGCGCCTCTCCCTCTCCTTCTCCGAGTCGTACACCCTTTCCCTCGACTTCGACTTCGACCGAGACCGGTGCCTTCTCTTTGGCCTGAGAGAGCGAGATCGAGATCTCGAGGACCTCGAACGAGACCTCCGACCCCTCCGGCGATCTCGCGACCTTGACCGACTGTGACGACGTCGACTGCTTGACTGTGATGGCGAGCTTGACGGACTCCGATCGAGCAGGTTAATCACTTCCACGTTCCGATCCCTGTGTAAACATTTCCCTCGTGAGTTCTTCTCAACTCAAAGACGATACAGTCGAGGGCAAACACCCGACGATTCGGACGACGGGTTTCGCCCTCCCAATCTCACCCTTCCGAAGATTCCTCACAAATGTATTCTTATCAAGGCGATTCTCGTGAGGAATCCCAGGAATCACAACGAATCTAAACGAATGTGACCTGATAAGGCGGCAGCAACGGCGACACTGCACAAAATTCGTCTCTCACTCTGGCAACAACCCTTTTCTTCTGCTGTGCCTGGCGAGTCGCCCTTCAACCACTTTGCTGCCGCCTTTACGATCATTGGCTCAATACGTGAGGCATTTTTCTGCAAGAGATAAACAACGTCATGAATAACTGAATCATCCTACGCAGACTGCTCTCATTTGGCGACTCTGGAACGGCACTTGAAATATAAAAATAATTAGGCCGAGTCATAATTACTTTCTTTTGCGGTTAACTGAATTCTGTTGTATTGCAACAAAGACAGAAATAAGTCTGATTCGACCTAATATTTCATTACTGAAAATATAATTAATTCTTCTTCGATGACGACACCACTGTCAACTCCTTGCACGCCAATAGAATCATCCGACGAGTGCTTCGGCTGAAATCGGACAAAGAAAGAAACCTAGGAAAATGATGGCCTTTCGAAAGTACTCAAGACCTCATCTCGACAATTACCGGCAAAGAATCTAATTAAACCATTGCCTTAAGACGTCTGCTCAAGAAATAACCGGATAAAGGTTATTCTTATTTAAAGGGGTGGTGAAAGGGCAGTCGACTGGGGGACAAAAGCTGAAGAATGTAATCTCGGTTTGCAGAAGAACTATTTCTTAGAGGAGGAGGAGGAGTATCAAGAAAAATTGGAAGAAGTTGCGAAGACACGAGAGAGACATTGAGTGACCCTCCAGTCAGTGATTTTTACTGGGACTCAACATGAAAGGAGAAATCTGGACGAAATGTACTCAATTGAGAGGCGGGAAAGAACCAGGGGACTCAAAGAAGACAGAAAAAGACTTTAGGCACGCCGTCGCCATAGACTCCGAGGAATCCATTAAAAGTCTGATCGTGGTGCTGGTTGAAAAAGAACACAGAACATCTTGAGAGTATCCTGAAAAATTTTCTTTTTCATTCCTCCTGCACCTGCACGAGAAAAAAGCATTAGTTAAAATCGTTTATAGCCTTTCAGTAAGACTTTCGCCCACTGAACACCTGAAAAATAAAATGTCGTAAATGGAGACCTCCCTCACAAACTGCTCCCCTCCCCCCTAACCCGAAATTCGATTCGGTTTAGTTCAACTCTTCCAAGTGATTTCACAACCAATAGTAATACACAATCCAGGAGAAAAATTAATTAATAAGTATTTGGACATTACCTTAGGCAGGAAATTGGCAGAGATGAGTCCCGTGAGTGTCATCACTGAACTTACCTTAACGGACACCTGTTATGGCGTTCGATACAGAAAAAGGACAGGGGTGGCAGCCCCTCGCGGGGGGGCGGCCTTTGCTCGGGCTTTGTTAGGGCCTCTTTGGACAGCCTACTCTAACTAAACGAGTGCAGGGCAAAAGAGAGCTACAAAAGCTTTTGTTAAGCAAAATTAACCAAATTTGGGGGGGTTTAGAGTAAATGTTTCCTAAATCGAAAACTTGGACCTCTTTTACTTTGACTTAATTTAAATATGAGCGTATCTGCTGCGTTTCTCCAACGCAAAATCCCACTGCACGGGGACAAACTGATTTATCAAGGAATTTAAAAAGTAAATTGTGAATGCAAAACAAAGTTTCAACAATTTTTAAGAAAAAAGATGTCTCAACTTTTTCTTCAATTTTTCTTTAGAATTTGTTACATTTCTTAGTTTGAATTACTCGTCCTCGAAGTTCCATTATATCAATAATAATATGGGAACCTCATAGAGCACGAAAGTATGGGTTTCTTTGGGTTAGTCTGAAAATTTTCTCTCCACATTTTATTCACTAATTTGCTTCCCCATTCGAAAATAGCGAGTTGTGGCAAAGGGTTGCGTGTTCTGTTTGGGAGCAAAGCTTTCAGACGAGACAGAAGTTTCCTTTGGGGAATTCATTTAAATGTGAGGGCGATTGTAAAAATTGTACAAATTAGAGTCTTATTCGTGTGTGTCAAGTACAATCTTATAAATTTCCCCAACTGTTCAAACTGTTTACAAATTATGAATGAGCAAAATCACCAAAGGGCGGTCCCATCTGGCAGTTTTGTGGCCGCTCGCGAACCGCTTCATGGGTGGACGTGGAAGCGAATGGAAAAAGAACGAAAGAGAAGAGAAGAAAAAAAAGAATAAGCAGATGGAAAACTCAGTGGATTGTTGGTGAAAAGGTTAAGCATGCAAATTCTTTTCTCTCAACGAGAACCACAAATGTTATACACTCTGCTACACTTTTCTTGTGTTCCTTTTGGGCTCGAGCACAGAAAAAGCAGCTTTTTAGTCAGTCCAGATTGCACCTTTAACCGCTATTTAATACAATTTTTCATCTTTTTATTTATCAACCCATTCCCCAGGGGTCAGAAAAAATGACAATATCAGCAAAAGGATTAAAATAAACTGAAATAATTCATGATTTCATTGCCTTTAGGATTGGGACGCATTCGAATCATTCGAATACATAAATTTGCAACGGCTGGGCCTCGATTTAATGTCATCCAATGTTCCTCATCATTTCTTCACATGAGAATATATTCTTATATTTGGCTGAATTAAGAAAGAATGGGACGCCATGAACAAGACATCTTATAACAGAATCAGGTGCACTCCAAAAGGTCATCCCCCTCTCCCATACAGTCCGTGAATGACAGTTTCATTCCTCATTATCATAAATGAGTTGTCGCGATCCAAGAGGAAATGGAAAAGGTGCAACCTGGTCGGGACATTTCCAACACCGCACTAAATAAGGAGAAAGTGAAATTACTCGAACTTACCGGTCATTCGGTTCGTCGTCAATGCACTCCACCTCGGAGTCTTGGACGTCGCCTCTGTGGCCCTGTTTGGGGTAGCCGGGGGGTGGAACGCTGAGGTCGGGCATAGAGTTCGACCCCGAGGACTCCTGGTACGGCTTCAAATCACATTCCGAAGCGAAAGGAAGTTTCTGGAAAAGACAACCGAATATTTTATGCTTTCGCTTACGGAGTCAGCTCGGACTCAGCTCGGACTCAGCTATGCATCTAAAACCTTGTGAGTCCCAGAGGGGACTCTAAAATGATTCCAGACAAGGCGATCGCGTTTAATAAACCAAGTCCTCTGTACTATAAAGTGCAGCATTGATAAAAGTATGAATGAATTGAGTAGGAGAGTGAGTGAGTTATTATTTGGTTTCTTTTACCTTTACGTAGCTTAAAGGTATATAATTTATAATTACTCAACTATTCTTACATTTATACATGTTTACCTATGAGTTATTTATTTATACATTCATTTATTCATTTTCATCTTATTTACTTTTATTTTATTTGATTCTTGTTTGTAATTTTTATGTACTCTTAACTGTTACTTATTTAAAGAGTTATTTAGTCTATCCCCACACTCTTAACTAACTTTTTCTTTCCTTTCAAAACAGAGTGAAGTAGAAATGACAGGCAATTGTTGAGGTCACTGAGAGTGCTGTATAACTATTTATTGAATACTGTATCTGTAATGCCCAACGACGGAATAAAATATTAATGACTGATGTTTTAATATGAAACTTCATAAAACTGAGTTATTATATCATCCGGCTCTTTTTCCGAAGAAAGGGGAAAACTGTTTAAGCAAACACAACTCACCGGCACCGTTTGTGCTAAATGCTTATCGAACTCTTCCTCCTGCTGTTTCATTTCCTTTAGTTTCCTCATTTTCTCCTCCACCTCGAGCTGCTGCTGACGGAGCTGGTGCTGAGACATTTGTTGCTGAAGGGCAGTTAACTGCCTCAATATTTCGGGGTTTTGTAAAATACTGAAAAACAATTCTTTTATTAAACTTCCGCTTCTGCACACTGAGTCAATTAACAGAAGAGTTCTTTATTTGGGAAAAGGAAAATCTGCCTCCCTTCGATTGGCGATCCTCACAAATTAATGCTTTATACATACTTATTAAAGTTATCATTATTGGATGCTTGATGGGGGGAGGTGTTTTCCTCATCGTCGTCATCGTAGTCGAAATCCAGTAATTTTTTGTCGAAAACTACTTGGTCCGATTGTGACCTTTCCTGCTTTTGGCTTGCCTGATTCGTTTGACTAAGGATAAATTGTTGTAATTGTTGAATTTGTTGAAGAATGTCTAAACTACTGTTGGATGACGGCTGAAACAGTCTCAACGTTAGCCCAAGCGAGCAATTATCGCCCCCCAACAGTCAGCGCCCACCTTCGACTGTGCGATCGTCGTCCCAGTCAATTCGTAGATAGTTTTGTTCGCCGCGTCTATCTGCGACTGGGCCAACCTCACCCAATGCGGAGTGCTCCCATCGCTCATCGCGTTCAGTCCTGAGAAACCTGCAACATTCACCGACTCAGGCTCCAGAGGGGTGCGAGGGCTCGCCCTCGGCGCCACCCACCTGACGATTTGGAGACGCCCCCGGGCGAGACATCGGCAGAAGCCGCCAACCCATTGCTGGCCGCCAGGTTCTCCCTGTGGATGGGGTTGTTGGGGTCGGCGAGCTGGTCGAAAAGGGGCTGAATCACGTCGGGGGTGAAGACGGAGTTCTTCTGCCACAGGTTGAGCACCCTGATGATCTTCCCCTTGTCCTCGGGCGGGCAGCTGAACAGATTGGCGAAGGTGTTTTGCATGTTCTTGGCGAACCTGGGGGCGAAGACATCCTTGTCGGGGCCGAACTGGTGCCTCGACTGACGAACTATGGAGTCAATAACGTAGAGTCCAGGAACTTTGTATTCAGGTTTGCATTTCTGAATAAACTTTTCAACGCTCTGAACAACGTGCTTGTAAAATTTGATGGCTTTGATTGCAGACCTCGTAATGGACGACATTTTGGCTTTTGAGATGGGCGGCCTCACCTCGTACAGAGCTGACAGCTGAAAACAACGACAATTAAGTCAATTCTTGACTTCGTCCAAAAACGCCAATTAAAAAAGGTTTTCGTTAGGGCAATCGTTTGAGGGCCCAAAATTTTGGAGCATTTTGGAGCACACTTAAATTTGTCTGCATCATTTGCGCTTTCTCGAGAAATAAGATTTCATACGATTCTACACATTCTCAATTTTATTAAATATTAAACCCTTTAGCATGAAAATACATCCTTTTACAAGCAAGCAAAACCTGAAATAATTAAGTAAGAAAATAATTAAGCTCCATTATTTTATTATCTTTTCTTTGTCTCTGCCTAAAACACTTATCTGTCATCGCGGCAGTCGTTTCTAATTTTATATCGAATCGCAATGATCGGACGTCTCACAAACAGTAAGAGATACTGTATTGCAATGAATCATTCTTGCACCTATCCAAGGACGATTTCCTTCGTCGCTAATTTTTTTTCATTTCCCAACAGCCACAGCGCTAACCAAATATTACTTTGGATTTTATATGAGGAGTTTTCAACACAAGAAGACCAAGCCTTTAATAAGACACCAAAGGTCTAAAAATCTCTCTTTAGATATTCATTTTTCAATATGACTTTAATGACATTATCAGCAAACCATTGCTTCCATTCATGAGCAATTTTCAGGCTGTGAAATTATTGATACTTTCAGCAGTAATAAATTCTTAAAAATGTTCATATTACGAAATTCATCTTTTATTTACCAGAAAATCATTTATTGCATAAATATTAAAGAATCAATGAAATGCAAATCGCAATAAAATTCAAAAAAATAATTTTAAGATATTTAACTGAAAATTTAATTACAGCAAAATGGATACTTCTCATTTTAACAAACACCTGAAAAAAGGGCCAGAAAAGAAAAGCAGACGGCATTTTAATCAGCCGAGGGAGCAATTTATTTTTATTTGAATGATCTCTCTTTTAAAAACTCCCTTTGATGGTAGCAGCATTAATCTATCATAATATAAGCTATTTATAGGAAAAGGAGACCTATTTGAAGCACTCTGTATTCACCCTAGCCATCCATAAAAATTATCTGACACTAAAAAATTTTATTAGTTTTGTGATTAATTCCCTTAAAAATAAAAAGTGCAACTACTTGAAAATAAATCCTTGTTTTCTAAAAGCAATAAATGTATAATACAAAAGGTTTTTAAGGCTCAATACCTCCAATTCCATTCAAGCAGACTTAATATTACAATAAAATGCTTCCAAATATTTCATCATATAAGTGGACTTTAATGTTCTTGCAAATATGTTTGGAAAAGACATGTGGAAAGTATATTTTTCACAAAATACATTTCTTTATACAGCTAATTCAGCTTAAAAATCTCATGACATACCATTGAAAGTAATAAAAATATTCATTTTATAAATATGATTAACAATTTATATGGCCAATGATAATCAAACAGAAACGCTTTCACTCCTCGTTTATTCATATAAAGCTACCCTTTACAGACGAAAGGGGTGGGAAAACATGCATTGTGGAATTAAAGTCGCGTTTAAATTTCATATAAGTATTCCACAAGATTCTTCACGTGTAAAACATAATTAGTAATAGCCCGCTTATTGTAATTACAAAAAATTAAAAACTTTAAAATCATCCCCAAAACGTCCACTCAAAACCTAATTATATTATTTTATTAATAACGGGCCTACCTCGCTATTAAAAGCCTTGACTGCATCCATTTTTCTTTTTTAATCCACACAAGCGACACAAATATTACCGGGAAAACGAATTTCCCGTCGTTCTAATAAAAAAATAACATGAGAATATAAATACGAAGCTCATTTTTACATAAATGGCTACAGAATGATAGTTTTGCCAACATAAATTTTACCCCTAAAAATTAGTATCAAATCAGATTAGTATATTTTCATTTTTAAAAGAATAAATAAGGGAAATGTCAGTACAATGCATATAAAAATGTAAATATGAATAAAAAAATAAATAAAATCAATCTGATAATTCTTGGTTTGAGAAATAAAATAATCTCGATACAAAGGTTTTTCATTGGAAATAACGAGTGTCATTATTTCCGCTTTGAGATTTCTGAACGCGATTTCGTTATCGTGCGTATAAAAGCGTTTGCCTTTGGCTGCCGGTTTATTGTTGAGAGAGGGATATTGTAATTATTAGAAGGAGAGAAAATGGCAACAAAAGCAGTTTGTGTCTTGATGGGAGACAAAGTCAAGGGGGTGATTCACTTTGTTCAGAACGTAAGTTTTTTGCCTATATTAAAGGACTAAGTTTCAAAGTTGGGTTTTTATTATATAACTTAATAAGTCGGACATTTTGATTTCAAGGCCATTTTTTCAGTTTTTTAATTCCAAAAAATATACGTAACTCAGATTTTCATTTGATAGGATGCCAGGATAAGCTTTTAAAAATTATTTTCAAAAGTTCTGAGTTTATGTGATTTATCGCTGCACTCGCCATGTAGCAAAACTTTAGGAAGACCGTATCTAAAACTGTTCGATGAAGTCTCTCTTCGGTTTCTCCCTAAAATGATACCACAAACACTGAGAGATTTACCTTATGACTGCTCGAGATAATACTACGCATTTCTACATATTCCGGGAATGAGGTTCCAATGTACCAAAGTTCATCTTTCTGAACGAATCAGAAAAAGTTATAACTTGTTTGATGGAACTACAATTTTCAGTCCTCAGATTCGTTAAACTTTGCATTCGAAATTTTAAACAACTGAGGTAAAAAACGTTGCTCATTTCGTAGCCATTTAGAGGAATCTATTGATTTCTCAGTTTTTTATTAGTAAATTTTTAACTGAAAGGGTTGACGGCGTTTTGATGGAATTCATAATGCAGTTTCATGCCCAGTTTTCACTCTTCATTATCTCAGTTACCTCTTCAGTTTGGTGTTTTGCAATTATAAAACTAAATTTATAGAATTATTCTGGTGTTTTGCAAAATAAGTTGATTACCTCTCAAAAGAATTAAGTTGAGCTCTTATTTTATAGGCTTTCTCCATTTTTTAAATTTGTAATTTTTGATCGTTTTAGTCACCATCAGAGCCTGTGGTCATTTCCGGTGAAGTCACTGGCCTAACACCTGGCAAACATGGTTTCCACGTCCACGAATTCGGAGACCTCACCGACGGATGCACCAGTGCTGGGGCCCACTTCAACCCCTTCCACAAGGAGCACGGGGGCCCCACTGACACCGTCAGGCACGTCGGAGACCTCGGCAACATCGAGCCCAACAACTCCGGCGTGGCCACCGTCAAGATGAGCGACAAGATGATGTCTTTGAGCGGCCAGTGCAGCATCATTGGGAGAACCCTTGTGGTCCACGCTGACCCCGACGACCTGGGGAAGGGTGGCCACGAGCTGAGCAAGACCACCGGGAATGCGGGGGCGAGGGTGGCCTGCGGCGTGATTGGCCTCAGCAAAGCATGAATTGATGATTACAAGAACAAGCTGTAATTAACTTGGCTGAATGTAACTTGTGAGTTTCATTCCAAATGTTAGAATTATAAATAAGTTGTAACTTTATGTTGTCTTTTTAAATAAAGAAATGTTAATGCTGAGTCGTCATTGGATTCCGTAACCTTTTCAACAACTTTACAAGCAGAACAATTTCTGAATCAACAGTCTTAACAGTCTTATTAACATAATGGCTAATCTCAATAATTCATGATATTGACTTTATTTGGTATTCAAATTCGTTGGCTCACCAACTTCAACGAATATAAGTAAGGACATATTAGTGAAACAGAAGCGAAACTCGAAGAGACTTATTTCGAATTCAGTTTTTTACAATTTAGGGAAACGTTTGTGTTATCTTCCGTCCGCCATCATCTGCCACTCCGGACAGGAGGTGTTCGGCAAAATGAAAATCAAGTTGTCCCATATTCTCTAAAAGTGGTCGAATGTTGGTGCGTTTAGAATGGCCGAAGGGAAAACCGAGCGACGATTATCGAATATTGTTTTGATAGAAAATAGATATGTATCGATGTTATCCCTTTTTACGTAATTTATAGAGTGAGTCACTGCACTGAATGAACGCCTTTTGTTTAGCGGTTTTTCATACTGAATTTTGCAAACTCCCTTATCGGAAAATGCGTAAATGTTACGCTTTCAACCGCCTCAGATGATAAATAATCTCTTTCTTGAAAGTCTATTTTGTATTAGAGAAAAATATTTTTTAATTTAAAGGTAAAGGATTATTCAATGTGAAGTTTGTGCCTGCATTAAAATATATTAAGGGTTATTTTGAGGAAAATCAACGAACTCTTTCCCCTTTACTTTGATATCCTGACATGTTGTTAAAGGAAGAGAAATATACGAATTAAAAAAACGATTATAGAGTCACAAACGCTTACACAACCGGTGGAGAGGATCATTAATTTTTCCCATTTTTTTATATTTTCAATTAGAATTTTTCGAAAAATTATCAATTAATTAAAAGAGTCGGGAATTAACACTTCCAAAAGAAACAAACTAAATAACCGCATTGGAAAAACCAAAATAATTCTTACTTTACTCACCGGCAAAAAATTGTTATTTTAAACAAAGTTCTGTGCAAAACAACCGAATATTCTCTTCTTCAGACTTCTCGTGCTTCATCCCTTTGATAAATTTTCTGAAAAGTGAGAGGGAAGAGCAAGAAGAACTTTATGCAAAATGTCACATTTTAATTTTCAAATATGTTCACTTAAACATTTATACCACCCAATATGAAAATTCCTCTGTGTATTATTATTTCATATAAAAAAAATTACTTCAATATAAAAATGATAAAAAGACCCACAAGTCAAGCACATATTTAAATCTTAATATTGGTTAAATTTAAAAATAATGAATTTAAATACTTTATTTGGTATTGAGTATCAAAATACTTTAATTTAATGCTTATAATTCAATTCATGATTCCCATCCAAAAGCAAAATAAATTCTCTCTCTTTGTTGGACAACAAAAATGCACATTTATGTTGCTCAGTTTGAGATCCTTTTTCTTTTTCTCAGTCTGCTACAATTCAAAGTTTGAGTAGCAAATAAACTGACAACCTGAATTGGATAAGCAGCCAAATTTCAGTGTCAATAGCATAAATGAATTAAAACAAGCAGAAATAAAAACAATACATATTACAACAAAACTAAAAAGTAAGAGATTATAAAAAAATATCAAATGCAATTTTAACCCACAAGAAACATGTAAATATATTTAAATTAATATCCTTAGCTTTAGCTTTTCCCTATATGAATACTTATTAATCACAGCTAAATTTATCTTTTCCTAAATTCATCAGACAAAAGCTCCTTTCTCAGTATTTGGTTCCTTTTCCTCCAATCAATAGCAGGAGTCTGAGCTAAATTTCTACTGTAAAAATCAACATTTTTTGGTGGTTCCACATTGACCCTGTACATATTCCTGCCAAACAATCCAGCTAATAAAATGAAAAATCCACCAAAAATTTTACTGAAGAAATCAATTAGCTGAATGACAATTGGAGTAAATGCATTTACTAGTAATGACAACTCTCTTATTAATCTCAATATATATTCCCCCAGGTGACCAACTAATGTAACAATGGCTATGCCCAAAGCACAGCTCACTTTCACAATCTTCACCAGATTTTTCCATGTGAAGAGCGGCAATATAATGTGGACAGCATCATTACATGCTTTTGATATTTGAGAGAAAGTTTCCTTTGCAGAATCCCATTTGAGGTCATTTAAAGATGAGCCCAATGAGGTTGATGGCTCAGGTTTTTCATTCTGCTGCTGAGGTATCACTTTCTCATTGACACAGGTGCATGAGGTGCCATATCCAGGCTGAATCACCTGAAACTTCCTGAAAAATTTACATGCATGTTTTGTGGCTTTCATTAAAACTTAAAGTTTAACAATAATCAAAACAAACTAAGAAGCTTACCTTATGCATTTTAGATGCAATAAAATTTCCTCTTCAACCAATTTAACATATTTAATTTGAAACCAATAATGATCAAAAGCTAAATTTGTAAGTTTCACCCAAAAGCAATATGTTTTGGGCAAATCTACATCTTCTGGACCAGTGATTCCTACCCATTTTATGCTTTTCACGCCCAACCATTTTTGCCTAATCTTATCTAGATCATTTTGAAGGTCAGTTTCTTCATTGTTGATAATAACAACGTCCCTTTAAACAAGTTATTAAGTTTAGCTTAAAATTGATGAGAGCAACTAAAGAGTAAATTACTAAGGAAAAAGACTTGACTTTTCATTTAGCCGCATTCCGCAAGGGTCGCGGGGTAAAATTCATAACAAAATTTCCAACTGACATAATAACTAATTAACAAGAACTTGAACTTTTATCGTCAATTGTCATACCTGTATTCCTCCAAAGCTGAAACATAGCGGCGTTCCCGATAAAACCCCGAGAATATCCGACCGGAAAGTAACTCTTTCATATATAAAAATTTCTCCTGTGTTTCAGTCATACATGGTGGCCTCTTGATAAATGTGGTAGAATTCACAGAATCCATTATTCCTACATCTAATCAAAACTATAATATAACATTTATCATTGTTTCGGAAAATTTACGACAAAAGTCGCTTCGGTTCATTTGGCGCCAAATTCAAAAATATCAATTTTGATAATTAACTGCATCTGAAAAATCGGGAAAGTTGTCGCCGAATGTTCCAAAAAATAGTTAAATTGATAGTTACAAGAAAAAAATCCCCCCCCCCCCAGGTTTTTATTCAAATTCGAACCTGACTTGATGTCCATAAGTCTTCTGCTTCTTAGCCGAGTAAACCAATAGGATCTCAGCCCTGCAGGTGTTTTTTTATGTTAACTGAAAACGACCGTTGCAGCATCAAAATGAGCACTGATTATGATAATGTTAAGGTAACGGTTTTGTTCATTTGTTCCCCCAATTTATTTTTTACTGAAAGCCGAACAGGAAATTTTAGCATTAATTTAAAATTATTGTTTTTGTTTCAGTGTTTGTTCCCAGCAGGTACAAAAATAATTAATTTTAACGGATCTCCCGATAAATATACAGCTCTCTTGAGATGCAGATGTAAGAGCAAAGAAGAATTTCGTGAAAATTGGTTAAGCCAATATGAAAAACTCTCAAGAGTGACTTTGAGGGTTTTGCTAACCAGACCTAAAACTGGCAAGACAGTAGTTTATAAAGTAAGCCTTTTACAGCCTTGCTTAAAAGCAATAACATTTTTCATTCTCATAATTTACTATGTTATACAACAGTGTCTCTTTCATATTTATTTACTTTATTGATTAATCTCATTAATATTGAAAATAATGCATTTTTAATAAGTATTTCTACATTCTGTTGCTGTGTTAGATGAATTCATGAAATATTTCTACAGGCAGCATTTAGATGTGAACATAATACATATCCAGGCAGTCATCAAAGAGTAAAAGTTCCTCATAAGAAGCACACGGGATGTCCAGCAATATTAAAAGTTACAATCAAAGCTTCTCCTGAAAACCGTCGTGTGAGGTAAGCATATAAGAATGAGTTGCAAAAGATAGCAGAGATTATATTGAAATTATCAAATTGCAACAGTAATGACTTTTACTAATGTGTATGACTGAATGCCATTTCAGGTCAATGGATATTCTCAGGAAAGAATACCCAACAATAATTAGTGTAATACATGAACATAATCATGTTTTGCCAGACAAAATAAATTTCTTCAATATGAGTTGTGACAATAAATGTGCAAAAACTTTGAAAAAACTCTCTGAAATTGGTTCTGAAACTTTCACAAATGCTTTAAATTATAGTGATGATAAAAAGCAAGAAATAGAAAAACCAAACTGGAATTATTTAAAAAAGTGTTGGAGTTCATTTTTGGAAAAATGTGAATCAAGTAACTCTGTACAGTTATACAAAGCACTTTTAAAAGCTACAAATTGTTTAAAAAATTGCAAAACAGTGAGTGCAACAATATCAGCTTTAAATTCTGTTGGGCAAAGACTCAATCAACAAAGTTGTGATGCTGAAGGTTTGGTTCAGACAAAAGCAATAATGCAGGAAAAGTACCCATGCAATGAAGTTAATATGAACGGTGCTAGATTTTCAAATGCGATTGATTCAAAAGCATTTTTCTAATGCAATTGATGAGCTCTTGGTAATTGACCTAGGTTTGGTCAAATTAAATATCTCTATCTGTTAATTTAAATATCTAAAAAGGATATATTTTGTAATTATTAATTAAATAAAATTTTTTAATAGAGAATTTTCTTGAGAAACTCCCACAAATATTCTGTGATATGTTCGTGTAAAGCAATATTTTCTTCGCTAAATAATGAATTTTAGGTGGTATTAGTTTATCATGTAAGTTTTACATTTTATGATCATTGTTTAATTAAAATAAATAGTATGTTCCATCAAAACAATAATTTAAAATTCGTAACATTAATTTGAAAAGCGAAGGGACCCATTTTTGTGAAATTCAAATTTCGAACGTTTTAAATGATTTTGTTGGCACCCCTGATGTTGCTTTTATTATTCGACAAAACTGCGCGAGGAACGTTTGTAGTTCGTAATTTTTAAGTTAATTGGCACATATTCTTAGAAAGGATGGCGTCGTGAGTATCTCGACGAAACTTATTCGCATTTAATTATGGCATCACGTTACTTATGAGCTCGTGAATGATTTCAGATCAACGGTAAAACCTAAATCCGAAATGACGCCGGATGAACTTTCCAAAAGGGAGGAGGAAGAGTTCAGCACCGGTCCCCTTTCAGTTCTGACTCAGTCAGTGAAAAACAATACTCAAGTTCTCATCAATTGCCGGAACAATAGGAAATTGCTAGGCAGGGTCAAGGCCTTTGATAGGCACTGCAACATGGTTTTAGAGAATGTGAAAGAAATGTGGACAGAGCTGCCCCGTTCGGGCAAAGGGAAGAAGAAAGCGAAGTCCGTAAACAAAGACAGATTCATCTCGAAAATGTTTTTACGAGGAGACTCAGTTATTTTGGTTTTGCGAAATCCGCTGGCTACTGCCTCTGGAAAGTGAAATGAAAATGTATTGTACATTATTAAATTAATTTTAATAAGAATTGGTTATGTTGCTTAAATGTAAGCACTTTTAGTGACCTGTTTAATAAATGAAAAGCCCTCATATGAAACATTAAACAATAATTTTCATACTCTTATTATTTTTGCAAAATCCATTTTTTATAAACTGGAAGTTGGAAGTTGTAATTTAAGATCATTCCATTTTAACATGTTCAAATGTATTCAGTTAAAAAGTTTCCTTCTGTAATACAATTAAAGGATATTCTTGATTAATGAGGACATTTGGATACATATATTTATTTAATTTTGGTCAAGTACACAGCATTTTTGAATAATGGAAATAAAGCAAACATTATTTTTACTGTATTGTGTTTTTCATTATTATCATTAGTTAATTTCTTTTTTAAAGAATGACTGAAATCCCATCTGACAAAATTTTTTTTAGTTTTAGTGCTAAAATGATTACTTATGCCAACTAATTATAGATTAGAGTAAATAAGGTGAGCACAAGGTTTAAATTAGGCAAAATGAGTTTTCTGGTTGTCCTGCTATCACTTACTTGGATTCTCCCTATTATTTGTGTTCTTAAACAGGTGTGGCTATGAAAAATATATGAGGATTAGTTTTTTAATATTCCATTTCATAATAAAAAGTAAAATGATACTTTCTTAAATGAAAGAATTTTAAAAAAACTTCCTTAAATCCACTAAAAAGGAATGGGTAAAATGGCTGAAGTCTCCTAAGTTTTATAACTTTTAGGATTCAAGGATTCCAGGACTGAAAAAGCATCTGAATTATTGCAGATATCCAATGCTTATTAATGGCGGAATATAATTTTTCCAGTTTATGTGCTTATTATAAAATATATGAATGTTTTCGGGGGGGGGGGGGGGGGGGAGACCCGCCCCATTGACCCCTTTCTGATCCGATCTGACGTGAGGCTGATTTCCTGGAGAATTCCCATAATCATCTGTGAACAAATATAAAGTGCTCACTTTTCCTTTATCGCCATTTTGAGACTGTTTATTTCCCTGGCAACTCTGTTTGTGACCTGTTTTTTTCCTTTTATAAATGTAGCAAATTAAAAATTGTCATTTTGCATTTAAAAATTATCAATCATGGATGACATGAAAGACAGGAGTATACATTTCACGGCACAAAAACTTTCTGAAGACATACAGAACATGACTTTGTACAAAAACTTCTACACGGATCTTCAGGTGAGATTTATTCAGGCCTTCCGACTTGCTGCGCAGGTAGACTTCACAGAAACTTATCTCTTGGAACGTATTCCCAGAAATTGGTCTCATCACCCTCTGTGAAAAAGTCAGACTTCCGCAACACACTGATGGACGCCATAAAGCAGTCCGGCATGGAAACCGAGCTGAGAAACTCCATCTTCCACTGGATCAGGTCACACAGTAACCACCTTCATAACCAGCACTCCAAGGAGCCACTCGCCTACCTGAGGAAGGCCCAGATGCAGTGGGAGAAGAGGATCCACAAGTCTTTGAACTCGATGAGCAAGGAACTGGGCGTGCCTTTGTCGCGTTTCAGGCTGGCCTCGGACAAGGACGAACTGGAGGACAAATGGACCGAACTGTCCACCTACGACGTCGACCTGTCCCAATATCGGCCCGTTTATGCTCCCAAGGACTTCCTGGACGTCCTCTTGGCCATCCGAAGTCCGAATTACCACCTGGTAAAGTAGGTTGCTCTTTAACGAAATGGATGCTTTTCTGGGGAAGGCTGCTTCCCCAACAGAGAATTACAATAGTCATAGTGATTTTGCTTTTACAGAAGTGGAAGTTCTTGGGATTTCACTCAGATTCCTCTAAAAGTTAAAACCCTCGCCGAATTGGTAAGTCAAAATAAAAATAAATTTCTTGCCACATGGTGGCCCATTTTTATGTAATAATTAATTTGATGCAGAGATGCCTCTACAGTGAGTTGTCCAGGGGAGAACCTTTTCTGGGTATGGAACCGATCATAATGGCGAGCAGTTCGAGTCTGAGCAATTTGGAGGCAGAGAGAATGGAACTCGGGCAGAAAGGTGAGGCGCCCTTCAAAGCCAGTTCTCTTCTCAGTCCAACCGTGATGTTGTATTTGTCAGTTCTGGCTACCAAGCACGCACCCACCGCCCAAGAGTTCCTCAAGAAAGGATGTCCCAGAAGCCTCAGAGGGAAAATCTGGTCGCAGGTTTTGGGTTCTGAGCCCAAGGCCCAGCATGCCGAGTACTTTTCCGAGCTCAAGTCCCTCGTCTTGCAGTACGACCTTATGGTGGACAAGCTCATCATCAAAGACGTTCAGCTCACCGCTTCCAACGACGACCAGTACTTCGTTTTCGAGGACGTTCTGTACCAGGTTGGCATTCTCTCGTGGCTGGGCTTCGGCTGCGATGTCTTGCTCATGTGAATCAGCTTGTGTCCAGGTGATGCTTTGCTTCTCCAGAGACACGGATGTCTTGTCGGTGGTCTACCACAGCGCCAGCAACCCCATTCACGCGATAATTCGAGGAAAGCCCGTGGCCATCGAGAACACGGTCGCGTACCCACCAAGCGGAATCATCCCTTTTCACGGGTTCACCATGTACGGTATGCAGGCCAGGTTTTGGCATCTTTTTCTCCCCTCAAAAGGAAATCAAAGCCATTCAGTTTCAGCTGTCAGTGGTGACAGAGTATTCTTCCTCGTGGTCCAGGCATACGGGAACGTAGTTCTGAATTGAATGTGGTGCTCGCACATGGGTCGTTTGCAGGATTTGAGCGAGATTTTGCTTTCAGCCACCGCCCTGTGCTACATCTACGACGACCCCGTCAATTTGTACCACACGTTCAGGGCTTTCTATCTGAGGTACTGGTTCAGACTTCATGAAGTATCCTCCCACGAGCAGAGCATATTGCCTCTTTGTCTGCTTTTCGAAAGAATGCTGCAAAAGCAAGAACCGCAGCTTTGGCTTCACCTCAAGATGATCAACGCCCAACCGTGGGTTTTCACCTGTCCTAAATCGAGTTTTAACGCAGTTTTCCCTCTCGTTTGACCTGGTCTCATTGCTCAGGATTCGCATCGTGTTCAAGTGGATCATGAGGGCTTTCAGTGGGCATCTCCCTCCGGAACAGCTTCTCTATTTGTGGGACTTGATACTCGCCTACGACTCGCTGGAAGTGTTGCCGCTGTTGGCCGTGGCCATAGTCTCTTTCAGAAAGCACAATCTTCTCAAAGTGGACACTCTCCTCAAAATAGAGGTAAACCGACTTTTCATCCACTTTCAAAGCTTTGCTCAGAGAAAGTTACGTGAAAAATATTTTAAATGGGTTATGAATAAAATGTCCTCTTATTTACAGGAAGTATTAGCGGATCTCTCTTCCATTAGGGTGATGTCCCTAATCCACTTGTGCTTGATGAGAGAAAATTAGTATAAAAACTTTTCCGAAAAATAAACTGCCTTTTACATCCTGAAATTCATCGGTTATACTTTTTTGGTTGAACACTTTAAATTCACAACGATTGAGCAGTGATTCCAAATCGCCATTTTCTCTAAATTCGTTTCAACCATCGCGTAAAGAATTGGGAAAAGTGGGTTTTTATTTTTTAAGAGAGGACCTATTCTCTTAATTTTAATTCAAATATGTGTTTTCTAATTTAATATTTAAAGTAAAATGGATGCGAAAATTCTGCAGGAACTGGAGGCTGCCGCACAAATATTATTGGTTTGGCTTGAAAAGTTTTTCGTTAATAAAAATGTGATTTTTTGTATAAATTTAAATTTAATTTATATTTTAGGCATCTCCAAATATTGTTACTCATGGACAACGAGAAGCTGCCGAATCTATTTTCTTAAATTTTAAAAAAACCAAGTCGCCATATATTCTGTGTAAATACATATTAGGTATGTTAGTCCCATTCTTATTTCTCCACTTTTTCCTTTTCATAGTGATTGTTTTTTTATTTACATCAAAGCTCTGCCTTTAAAGCTTGATTAAATTTTCGGTGAGGTCGTATTTACGGTCGTTTTGCCTTCAATCATTCAAAAAAGGCGACGGAAACTTCCAAGAACATAACCAAACCTGCTTAATTCTTAAATGGGAATTTTCATTTTTTCATTATAAAGAAAATTTTTTTGTTTTATTTCAGAAACAAGTAAAGTTGATTATGTATTATTTGAAGTGGCTAGTTTATTAAAAGATGCCCTCATTAGGGAATGGACATTTTTGTCAGAGGATTGGATTGCTTCCTTACAACATTATTTACTCAAGTATGTGATGGAGAGGTCAGGGACACTACCTGTGTTTGTCAGGGAAAAAATTCTACAGGTTATATCAATAATGGTGAAGAGAGGGAGTATTAGAGACAATGGGGCACACAGAGGACTTCTGCTTAATGAAATAGAAAATTTAATTATGAATGGCAATCATTCCTCGGTGAGGGTTTAATTTAGTTTTGACCACTCATGTCAGTGGTTTTCAATGAATTGGTCAGAGTTTTAAGAGAAGCACCAGATGATGGCAACAGTTGAGAATCACTGGTGTGCAGAACCTATTATTAATGGAGAAGTTTAATCTTTAAAATTGTTTCAGCGATTATTAGGATGTGGCCTTATAGCATCACTAATTCAGGAATATGGGGTGACTGAAAAATCAACAGACATTGGACTCACACTGGAAAAACATTGTGATGCAAAAGAACAGTTTGAAGTGACTGACCTAAAAAGAATATTTCAGTTTTGCTGTAGTGCTTTAAACAGCCTTGCAAATGCAGAGCCGCCTTTCTCAGAAGAAAGCCTTTCTATATTAAAGCAATTATTAGCCATTTCTGAGTCAATTCTAACTTGGAATTTCACTGCTCAATTAGGTTTTCAAAAAAAACACGCCGGCATTCTTGCACCCATGTACGAGACCGATGCAAACCCTTTCCTGAGACTGTGTCCAGTCTGGAAAGACGCCATTTTGGAGTCTCAGGTCGTGAATTTATTTTTCACGGTAAGGCCTTCGCGCTTCTCCGCGGTGACAGAGGATTCCTCAGAATCCCTTGACAGTAATCAAATCGTTTCAGGTTTACTGGAAAATTCGTTCCCATCCCCAGTTGTCCTACCATGCCCTCACATGTCTGGTGCAGTTGGCATCCCTGAGCGGCACCATATTCAAAGATGAGGGATCCAAGGCTGAATATCTCCGAATATATGTGGAGGGATTTGTGAATCTCATCAGGAGGTACAGTGAATGGGGGAGTGTGGCGGTTAAGGTCGTCATGCTTTAGTGAAGAGTTTTGTTTGTTTCCAGCATTGAAATTCTTGACAGGGAAGCCTTGGGAGTTTCAATTATAGTTAGAAAACTTTTGATATTTTTTTCTACTCTTCTTTCAACCGCGTTGCCTTCTCCTTTGCTGCAGTCATTTTTAGAGCAGCTAACTTTTTTAACGTGCAACTTCGCAGAAGGAGCTGCCACTGAAGAAACCGTAAGAATTTATTTCTCTTTGGCATTCCATTGATTGGTTCATCTTTGGTTTGAGTCATTAGTAACTTCCTTATTCATTTAGTTGATTGAGAAATATTCGACTTTTCTGCTAAATCTCTTGTTGTTAGCCTTTAAAAAATAACTCCAAGTCGGCTCGTCGGCTTTTCTTTCAAAGTTTCCCCAAATATTTAACCGTCGCATGACCACTTACCCAAGTGTGCAACATCTAAGGAAGTCACCCACGACTCGGACTAATACAGAGGAAAAATGTTTCGTAATTTCTAAAATAATTCTAATTGGCGGCGCAGATGTGCGTCGACGACCGGTTGTACATGGAGGCCTTCGACCACATGATCAAGGGCTGGCTGGACATCTTGCACAATCCATCCGGTCTCTGGAAGCAGTATTGCGTGAACGCTTTGGTGCAGATTCTCAACGTTTATCTGAAATGTCACCTGGCGCCTCCGGAGGGAACGCGGGGGGAAGGCAGAGATCTCGAGCAGGAAGAACTGGACGAATCCGAAGAAACCGATCGCATCAAGTTCAAGGACCAGTTGCAGACCATCGGGGAGTTTGGCAGGCACTGCTTGGAGCACTGCTTGCCATTGCTCGCACGGCTGTTCGAGAACAGGATCAAGCAATTGAGCAGCCATTTCGACAGGCTGCATCGTCAGCAGTCGGCCTCCATTTCCGATTCGAGTTCTCTGGTCCTGCTCTTTGAGGATTTGCACTGGTTGCTCTTGATATCGGGTAATTTCTTGGCTCGAGTTCTCTCTTCAACCCCAATGCGATTAAAGTCCTAATCGAATTCGGTTGCAGGGCACATAATTGTAGTAGCGGGCGACGGGGAGGAGCCCATCATCCCTCCGGAGGTGATGCACTACTCCATAGACAAATCATCTCTGATCAGCATAGAAGTCAGCTTGCAGGTGTTCGGCTCGCCCAACAGGAACGTAGACGAGATCCAAGACGCGGACCAGAGGACCGATCACGTCATCCGTCTCGTGGCCGCTGTGTTCCGCCTCAGTTATTTGTTTAAGACTTTCATCGAGGCCAAAATGGGTGCGTTTCCCTTTGTCCGGTTGTTGAAGGGCGGGAGGAACCGAATGGCTCTGTTTCAGTGCAATTCGTCAGTCCCGAAGTGGTGTCTTCCATGTTGTGGTTTCTCAAGCATTGGGCGACGGTTTACCTGTTGATGAACGAGGAGCTCAACGCGGACCTCAGCATGCCTTTCGTCTGCGCTTTCGGAAGAGACTCCGAAGGCGGCGCGTGGGCCATCAATTACCTCCTCGAGCAGGTGGTCACTTACCTCCTCCACTTCAACTCGGAACCCGGAGTCACTCAGGACACGGTCAATTTGTTCATCTCTCTCGTGAACAGCAAAGAGAAGTCAGTGGACGCTCACTCCACCGCCTCCTCGCTTTCCTTCTCTCACGCGATCGCTTCTTGCAGGGGGTTTTGCGTGCTCAAGAGTGAAAATCTGAGAACCATAATCATGATCCAGTCGAGTCTTCCGCAACACGTAAAAGGAGACGTGACGAGGGGGTTGACCCTCGCCGCCCTCGCTCTCCGCGATTCCACCAGTCGCAAGGACTACCTCGAGCAAATCCTGAACCCCTTTCAGAGCCGCCTCCTCACCCTGCTGGCTCAGGACAACTTCTCGAGAGTGTCCCACGAGGAGTACGTGAGGAATGAAATCCTGGACGTCCTGGAGTGCGTGACGGGTGAGTGGACGCCCCCGGTGGGTTCCAGGGTGGGTTCCTCGGGGAGATTTGGAGAGAGCTTTCCTTTTCAGGGGTCGCCTTGGGCTCGCTTCCGAGCACGCTGCCCACCGTCTTTCCGTACCTGAGTCCGATCTTGTACGAGTTGCCGAACCTGACGAGGATCTACCACAACTACCAGCAGATAGTCGAGTCGATCCTGAACGTGCTTAGCAAATGCGTAAAGTATTTCATCTCGTGGCTTTCGCCGGAGGACAGCAAGAAGCTGTACGAGGTGTGCCTTCGGACCATACAGGAATACGTCAAGTGCAATTCGGGAAGACTTTCCCTGGACTCGGATTCTCAGGACGACACCTTCGTCGATATTCTCCTGCTCATGGAGTTGCTCTCGAATTTGCTCAGCAAAGACATTGTAGACTATTCCCGCACCGGTGAGCAAGACTTATTAAGTATTTTTAATATTTCACCCCCTAATTAAACGACAAAGAAACAAGGAAATATCTAATGAAGTTTCTTTTGCAGAGCCTCAATCCGAGTGCGAACTTCTGAAAGCGACCGACGTTTGGCTGTACGGACTGAGTGTGCTCATGCCTCTCTTCTCCATGGACCTCCTCAAGTACCCCGCCCTCTGCCTCCGCTACTTCAACTTGATAACCAACCTCAGCGAGTTCTACCCCGAGAAGGTCTGCCTCCTCCCGGACAACCTGCTCAAGACTCTCCTCTCCTCCGTCGAGATGGGCCTCAGCTCCTTCGGCCAGGAAATCATTCCCTACTGCTGCAACTTCATCCAGGCCCTCGCCCACCACATCCACACCCTCGCCGCCGGAGGGGAGGCTCCCCATCAGGCCTTGAAGCCTTTCCTCAAGGTGCGCCTCCCGAGCCCCGCCCATCGCCGCCCATCGATCACGCATCTCTCTCTCTCTCTCTCTCTCTCTCTCTCTTCCAGCTCATGTTGGACCTCATCCTCTCCGGGCAGCTGAGCGCGGATTCCCTGCCGCACACCAGCAGCGCCTTGTTCTCGCTCATCTGCTGCTACCAGGACGAGTACAGGTCGGCGGTGCAGAGCATCCTGGACGGGCAGATGGAGCCGGGCGTGAGGGAGCGACTGGCGAAGGCGTTCAATGAGCTCACGGAGAACGTGCCTCTGAAAAGGCGGAACGACGGGGCCTTCTGCAGGAAGTTCGAAGTGTTCTTTGCGGACGTGCGAGGGTTCTTCACGGTGAAGTAAGCGGGGAGCGGCGGAAGAAGCTCGTTGAGCGGTCGTTCATTCGCTGATTGTCAGGTAATTGTTTGAGATGAGGGGGAGAAGCCGAGCAAAGAGTGCCTTGAAGGGAAGGAGAGGGAAGAATGGTTACTTGAAATGAGCAGCTGTTCCTGGGGGTGAGATGTTAGACTTAACGAAATCCTTGTCCTTTGTGTTTCCCGAGTAACGCGTGGTTCTTGTTTTTTGTTGTGGTTGCTGAAAGTGTTTTTAGCCTTGGAAAAATTTATATACATTCATTCTGCAGAGGCTTTAGTTTTTATCAGCCGTAAAAATTGAAAAACCTTTGAAACTTGAAACAATTTCGATTTAAGGGAGGTTATTCTCGTCGAATTAAATTGTCCACTCGGACGTACTAAAACCAGTTATTAATTGACAAATCGAGTATTAGTGACTTCTTTTTTCCCGTTTATTTTAGGCTTTTTACCTCCGTTCCCCAAAAACAAACTCAAAATCCGTTAAATTTTGTTTTTTAACGCTTTTTATTTACATTTATAAGTTATTGCATTTTTTATAGTTATAGATTTTTTCATAAATTGGTGTTTGCATTTGTTGGCCACAGCAATCAGCAAACAACAAAAAATCTGATTTTGACTGATTTTGAGGGTTGTCTGGTTTCAGTCCGCAGCGGTAACGCGTTTTCCAAATTTCTGGCCTTGCTCATCGCAGCAAAATGAGAAATGGCGCACACAAATCCATCTATTTGCCAACAAATTCATTACATTAGTGTGACTTAGTTTTCGTGTGAAGTGTTGAAGTTTTCCATTGCAGTTACAGTATACGCAGCTGAATGGAAGTTACTTATGACTCGATGAAAAGACGAGGCGAGAGGGTCGAATGTTGTTTTAGTCAATCAGAAACAGACAGTTGACGTATTGCGATGAAGAGTGAGGCGTCGGAAAGGAACTGAAAGGTTCGGTTTCGGTGAAAAATCGGAAAACACAGCCTTGCCTTGTTATCTTGTTGCCTTTTCTATATTTTTATCCATTCTCTTTCATTTCATCTTCTATCTCTCATGTTTTCCTTTATATTGTCATCCTCACACCTCATTTTATTGCTTACTCAGTTATTCCATTATTCCCATTTCTACAGTCCTTTTTTATGAATTCTGTAAAATAATTGCACGTTTTACTCAAGTTTAGTTTCTTTGAGACTGCTGATTGGGTTGTCATAACTCTTTCCAACACGGGAGGGAAAAGTTTCTGCAGTTTCTTGGGAGTGTTGGCGAGCAAATTCATAGCTGTGGAAGGACTGTCCGGCCGGTGCTGAGTGCACTGGCACGAGCAGACGCTTCTCATTGGTCTGCACTCATTCAACATGTCGTGGCAGAAGAAGGGTAGACTTTTGAGGGGAGTAAATGAGGAAAGCAGAAAAACGCTCAGGGCTCAACGTATTTTAAGTCACAGAAATCATTTAATTATTGACTGTGACGCCGCAATCAAACGGTTAGACAATAAAATGTGTTCTTTGTAAACTCTTGTAATTTATAAGAAATAATACAAGTGTGTATTTTTATTGAAATGTATTTATTTGAAGAATTAAATTAATTTTTATTTACAAAATAGGAACGTTGCTTTGATTGCTTTGAGAACTCCCTCACCCAGAACTTGGTCAGCTTCATGTAGAAGTCCGCCCCGTCCGGCTCGTAGTCCAGGTACACGAACTCCTTCGTCCACTTCGCCACCGCCGCCTCGATCTGCGTCCCCTCGTGCCACTCGTTGAACGACGTGATCGACACCTGCCCCACCCCCGCCCCGATCCCCGCCCTCCACCCCACCTCGTAGTACTTCCCCCGCCGCCTGTGCCTCGTGCTCCCGGAGTTCCACGCCCGGATCCGGGTGTCTATGTACCCCGGCCCGATGGAGGGCACGAATATCAGGTTCTGGAGCCTGGCGAACACCGCAAGACTCTTCCAGTTCTTCCAGGAGGACCCGTACGAGAACCCGTTGCTCGCGAAGTAGGTGTAGAACCCTTTCAACGGGACAGACTTTACTTTGTTGCAAAGCGTAGAGCTTACTCGAAATCCTCTTACCGTCAAACCTGGCCCTTTTGATCTCATTTCGGTGGTTGAGATCGACCAAAAGCCCCAGAAACACGCCATCTTGGGGAGAGCCCCTCAGCGTGATGTTCCCCTTCGGCCCCAGCAGTTCTCTCCAAGCGGCAGCCGGCGTCCTGTACGAGTCGTACACGTAGTACACGGGCAGCTCCGCGCTCCCTCGCCTCATCCTGTACAGCGCCGGGTGGTCCCCGTACGAACCTGAAACGAGCGGAAACGGGAAGTTGCGGGACGGGAAGCGTGACAGGAGCGCAGGGACGAGCGCACTCACTGGTGAAGTACTTGAGGTGGTCTCGGAAGTTGGTGGGGTTCCTGTCCCGGTAGGGCTCGATGTGAGGGGCCACTTTGAGGTGATGGTTCTGGGCGGCGGTAAGGAGCTGGGAGAAAATGTCGTCGGGAGACCGCGAGGAGCCGTCCGACATTCCCGGCGGGTACCAGGACACGACCAGGACACCTGCCAGACGGAGAGCCAACTTTTTATTACTCTTAATTGATACTCTGAATTGCTCCAATAATTATTTAAAAATAATTATTGAAAACGATTCTGTGCGGGGCGGAAAGGATTACCGATGCCTGCATTCCTGATTTGTTTCATGTGCTCATCCACGAGCGAAGGATCCCGCGAGCTGTAACAGCCCAGCTTGGGGTAGAAGTTGGAGCCGATGTCCTCGGGCGGGCTGTGACGGCCGCTGGGGTACACCCTCTTGTCCTCCGTCCTCCAGTTCTTGAGGTACTCGTGGTTCCAGTGCTGCCAACCCCCGTCCACGGCCTCGTTCTCGTACCAGGCATAGTAGAAAACGTGCACGTTGTAGTTGGCGTCCACCGTCTCGTTCACCTCCACCCGCCTCACTTCCGCTTTCGGCCTCATTTTGCCCATCCTCTCCATCCTCTCTCTCCACATCCTCATCCTCATTTCGCTTCTGTTCCTCTCCGCCATCGCGCTGTTCATCTTCTTGTTGCTCATCACCTGCTTGAGTCTCTCGGGGTCGAGGTGCACGGGGCGGGGCGTCGTGGTCCTGGCTCTGGGGCCCTTCAGGAGGGAGTCCAGGCGAGGGAGGCGGTCGCTGGGCAACTGACTCAGCAGCAGGAGGAGGAGGATGCAGAAGAGAAGCGCGAGGCTTTTCCAGCCCAGAAGGCGCCGTTTCAGGCAGAGCATGAAGCACCTGAACGGCACCATCGCCGCAGACTATTTTCTCGCGGGACCTGAACGCGTTGCTTCACTTTTACAACTCATTTCGGTTGAGTCTTTTTCTTAAAACTTTAGTTTTGGTTAAGAAAACCACTAAGAGGAATCAGTCTCTGTGGAGGAAGCGCTTTTCCGTCGTTTCCCACCAGTTGAACTCAGTCAGGCCTCTGAAATGAAAATTCAGAACAATTTTTGTGTTAAATGTGGTCTCGAAACTGACTTTACCTTTTTCTTAATCTTTTCATTAAGCTGTCAGCTACTTGGGGTTTTAACTTTGGTACTGCCATTAATTTTTTTATGATTAACATTTTTATAAATAATAATTTTGGTTTAATTTAAATATTTGCATTCAACTGAATATATTGCATTTAATTGAATAAATATATTTCTTATAATTGTATGAAATATTCTTAGATTTGATTTTAAAATTTTATTTTATTCGCGGTTTAAATTATTTTCATAACTAAATTTTTTACCACTGAAAATAATTTACTTTAGTATAGATGATTTTTAATAATTAATAAAATTAATGAATTTCTTATTATACAAAATTATATTTAATTTTACACCCGTATTTTACACTGAAATGTAGTTATATTTAACAAAATTATTAAAAACATGAATATTTCTTTATCAGTGTAAAATCTAAAAATTTACACGTGTAGGGGCCAGAAGACGCTTAAGTGCTCAAAAGCAGCCCCACTTGAGAGGACAAGTGAGCACGTGGTGGCCCCCGCGTCGTGGGGCCCACCCCGTCCCGAAGCCATCCAAGGCGACGCCCGACGCCATCCTCACAGACCCAATTATAACCACTTTATTAAGACTTTTGTCATAATTGACATTTATCAATTAACTATTGTCACTGCACGAAGAAAATAAGTTTTCTAACTCGCAGGCGAAGCAGTCAAGTGGTAGAAAATCGGAAGATTAGCCAAGTGAAAACTAAGAGAGTCGGCCTCAGTCGATTGCAGACGTTTCAAGTGCGCGGGTTCAACGTCGACCATGGACGTCGATAAGGATTTGGAGGAACTCATGGGGTACCTGGGTGAGTGGCGCCTAGGGGTGGAGGGTGGCTGGCCGGACACTGGAACTCACGTTCGTTGTTTCGTTCTCCGCTCCAGAAATAACCGAGTAACCGTCACTCAATTCTCTTCGTGTGGGAAGATCGCTTTTCATTTCACCCTCTGCATATTTTGATTTTTTTCATTTTTAATTAATACGAAATTGTACTTAAGCAATGGCCGAACGGCTGAAGGAAAAATGATGATTTACATTGAACCGGGAAAAAATGTCAGTTCGTCTCCCCGTTTTTAAGTTTTAAATAGACTCTCGGCTCTTTCAAAATATTCGGAACTGACGCAAAGAAAGGACTCACAGAAAAATATATTATTTTGCGAGAAACACTTTACTTTTATATTCAGTGAAATTCCGAAGACAAACCCACTCGTGCGCACTGAAAGAATGTTGGGCTGCTTATGCTATTTCAGCTGCAGCATATCTCTTCCTTTGTGCGACAATTGCGACAATCTGATAGTATTTCATTAATCAAACAAATTTCAATAAAAACAAACATGGTTGTTACGTTGCATTGAGCTTTATGGTTCTCCGATGCGCTCATTTCGGTTCAGGAAAGACCGCCTTCATAAAATCTTGACCAAGGGCATCCATTTATATGTAATTAAGATTAATCAAAACGGCAGACACAAGAAGCAGTTGATTGTTATGCAATCGACGAACTTTACCGCAATACATTTGTGATTATCGGTTGAGGAGAATTTGCAAAGATTACCATAAAATATCTCCTCATTAAAATTCCTGTCAATGATGGAAAAAATTTGTTTTAATTTTAATACACAAACTCGAAATAAGTGAACCCCTCAAAAATAATGAGAACAAATCACACAAAGATTTGAATTTTTACGTGTCACAATGGTTTTTTATTGAGGCAACTTCTCATTAAAATTAATTCAATAATTTAAGATGTTGGCAACTCGACATTTTCACTGATTATTTCTATTGCCGAATGAATATGAATAAGAGTCGAGAAAAAAGTTACAAAATGGCCCTAAATTTGGAATGAAAATATCCCTGTCTTTTGTTTATTTTAGCGAAAACTTTTATTTATTCTTTTTCATTCACCTATTAATTGAAATTTATATTATTCCTTTTGCGGACGACCTCTGCGTTTCAAAACCTGAACATTTTTTATGAGTCGGACAACGGTTTAACGGAAAAACATTCAAGAATCAATTGAGCGACTTCTTAAAATTAATTAAATATTGTTCTACTCCCATTTTATTTTTTTCTTTACTTTCGAAACTAGTATTTGTTTAATGACTAATAACTGATAAAGAATTCAGTTTAAAATAATAGGAAATAAAAAGTTGAACGCCGATGAAAGTCACTCCGTTGATTCAATCCGAGGCCTATGCTTAACTTACGTGAAACGCATGGCGTCCACTCACAAAGTTTTTTTTCCGTTACAGTTTCTGTTGAATTTCCAGAGTGAAAATCCACTGAAACTCACGCATTTATTTACGAGCGGGACGAACAACAGATAAAATCGAATTAAAATTGCGAATTAATTTGGTCCAAAAGGATTTCTTGAACTCAGAGAAACCTTGAAGGAAACAATTGACCAATATTTTACGGGGGAGCGAGTCGGCACGCGTGATTGCACTTGTCTGCTGCCTGAAACCTGAATGGTGGCAGTGAAAGGGAAAGGGAAAATTGGCAATTGCTAATGTCAATGACCGGAGTTACAAGGAGAGGTTCAACTTTTTTGCGAAGCGAGTTGGCCATGTCTCGGTGTGAACTGGATGAACTTTGAGTCGGTCGGAAAGAAATAATTGAGTTTAGACTGGTTTTTCAGGGATGCGTAAGCAGAAATGAGCTGACTTTATAAAGAGAAAATGCGAGCATTTAATAAAAAACTTATCTGCATGATTAAGATCAGTGCGTCGCATAATTATGATTGAATTCATAATGAATGGGTAAACAAGTCGTTATATAAACAAAGTTAGAGAAAAATTAATTGCAGGTAATAATAATTTGCAGATAAGGCTCGAGATCACATTCAAATAATTAAATAATAATATATTTCTTAATTAGGCTTCAGGCTATAACTACAGCAGTAAATTGAGTAAGTTGAGTTTACTACAAATGATTACAGGTATTACAAAACAATAGTGCTTGTATATATAAATATGATAAATGATGAAAAATAATAAATGATTTTTAAACGAGTTCTTCCCTTTGCCAAAATTCATTAAATTGCTTATTTAAGCAACCAAATAAGTTTCATTTTTTCATTTTTGCCATCGCTATCCTTTTAAAGTAGAAAATAAAGAAAATCAGAGTAAAGAGATGTCTTCCCTTTGGCCAATAATAAGCAATCATGAAAATTAATTCCGCGTCCAAACCAAATTGTGAACAAATCGAAAATTCTCTACAAATGACCGATTAAACCACGAAACGAAGTGAATATTGGTAATAATTTGGGAGGTGAGCTCCTTCCAAAGACTATCTGCTTTCAACTGCGTTTAATCTCATTGAGTTTTGAAAGCTCAAAGGAAAACTCTCCCACGGGACGCACTCAATCAACACTAATAAAAATGCCAAATAATTTCTGATGTGAACCCGTGAACTTAAATACTTATGCTTGGAAAGTTAACCACAGATTTTTGAGACCTCAGCTCGGGAATCGCCTTATGGGGAGGCGAAAAGCATCCACCTTTTATCTTCTGCCCTTTCCATTTAATTTTAATATTATTATCAAGTCGATGAACCATAGATAACGGATGAATTTTTAATTATCGACTAATCGGTGCTAATGACTGGCCTTCAAGTTAGGGCATTTGTTTGGCCACGGTGCAAGTTTTCCCAAGCTTTTTCAACGGGAAAATCCTTCCATGAACGGCATTACACTTTTGCAACGCCAACACTCATTAACTTCCAAAAGGAGGAAAAATTTTTGCCAAAAAATAGCAACCACTATAAAAATAAGACACTGAAATTTAATTTGTATTTGTTTTTTTTTTTAAATATTGTATACAAATATTTATATGCAGTAACCTTGAAAATTATTTTTTGAGAAAAAATTTTACTTTCCCCCATTAGTTCTTAGGGCGAAATTTGTTTGGTTTTCTTTAAAATCTTTACAATAGGCTGTTATGACACAGTTATTTCTTGAGTTTAGCAGCTTTTAAACAGAAACTAAAACAATTTTGTGTTGTCAAATTACCCTTGAGCGCTGTTGTATATTTAAGTTTATTTTATGGTTGTCTCATAATAATCTGATTATGAGTTGTAACTGTTATCATCCCTTATTTTCGTCGCCCCCTCCGCCACGGAAATCGGATTCCTTGAGTTAAATTATGCTCGCGATGACCTTCCTCAGATATTTATTTTATTTTTTATAATCAACTACTTGGTAACACACTGTAAACAAAATTGTTGTTGGCCGATCCGTTCGTTAACCCAATTTCTGTTTGCATGCACACCGATTACACAACATGTTTGATAACTTTTGAATCTGAGGCTTTATCTCTCTGAGAGACGCAAGTGGAGAAAAATTAATTTATGTCGCAGGCGAATATGGGACTTATCAAAGGAGGCAGGTCATCCTTCACATTTTGGCAGCAATCACAGCAGGAGTTCACATGCTGTCGCTGGTCACGGTCGCCGCCGTACCGGAACACAGGTTCGTGGCCCATTTTGGCTTTCCCCTCGGACCGAGTGGCCCTGCTCACCGTCACCCCCCAAACAATTGGATGCTTCATCGAGTGACCAACGTCAAATATATTTTAATTCGAATATTATAGAATAGTTTAAATTTAGGTTCATTTCAGATGTTTAATCCCAGGAGAAGATCCAGCGAACCCGTACCCTTGGAACTCGACTGAAGTACTGAATGCCATACCCCTGAAGAAGGATGGCGAGTTGGACTCGTGCACAATATTCGCTCCAGGAGGCAACATCAGCGTGGAGAAGTGCAACGCTTGGGTGTACGACAGGACATACTATCAGTCGAGCAGGGCCATCGAGGTAAATCGCAAGAAGAGTGCCGCTCCCAACAGTCTAAAACCTATCCGCTTTTCTTTTGCCATATCAAGACATAAAATCTGTCCCCAAATAATTTTGTTTCGACTTCGCAGTGGGACTTCGTCTGCGACAGAAGATGGATGGGAGCAGTCGCACAGACAGCTTACATGTTCGGCGTGTTCACAGGGGCTGCCACCCTGGGCCGTCTCGCAGACAAGTACGCAGATCGCACCCCTAAGCCAATTATCAGTCACCTGAAACTTCACTTGTGCACTCTTGCTTTTAGAATCGGCAGGAAGAAAGTCTTCTACTTGTCCGCTGTTCTTCAGCTCATTTTCGGGGTTGGAGTGGCCTTCATTCCCGAGTATTACACCTTCTTGGTGGTGAGGTTTTTATACGGGATTTTCGGATCAGCCGGAGCTTACATCACCGGTTTCGTTCTTAGTGAGTTTACTCCAGAGTTCTTTCACAGAAATCGAGTCTGGACGAGGCCTGACGAGGTCACCGTCTGTTTTCAGCAATGGAACTCGTCGGGGCTTCGAAAAGGACGTCCTCCGGAGTGTCCTTCCAAGCTGCCTTTGCAGGAGGCTTCATGCTCGTCGCCTTCTGGGGCTGGCTCATAAAGGACAGACTTCTTCTGCAAGTCATTTACGGGCTGCACAGTCTCCTGCTCATCGGCCACTGGTGGCTGATAGACGAAAGCCCGAGCTGGCTGTGGACTCAGGGGAGGACGAAGGAAGCGTTCGCCATCGTTGAGAACGCCCTGAAAATGAACAAGAGCCACGACCACCTGGACAGGGAGAGATTCCTCAGCAAGAGGAAGAAGCTCCTTCAGGAGGAGGAGAGCGCGGGGGTGTGGGGGTTGCTGAAAACGCCCAACATGAGGAAGAAAACCCTCAACGTTTGCCTCAACTGGTGGGCAGGCTTATCCTCTGGATAACTGGTGGGCGGCCGCTTCGGAACGTGACCTAATCGTTTCTCTTGTGCCGCAGGTTCGCAAACAGTCTGGCCTATTATGGGCTGTCTCTGAGCACGGGCACTCTGCCCGGTAATCCTTTCCTCATGCTGTTCGTGACGGGTCTCGTCGAGTTTCCCAGCTATGTAGTCACTGTTTTGATCTTGGACAGAACGGGGAGGCGAAGCCTGATCAGCTCTTTCATGATAATCGGTGGAATTTCCTGTATAATAGCAGCTCTCATACCCCAAGGTGAGATTACTTCCACTTTATTTAAGAATATTTCGCAATGTAAACACCAATAAATGAGTGGAAGAAGATATCCATGAAAATTCGGTTTATAATCCAACCGGTCTTTTAATTCGAGTCAAAATTAATGCCAAGACTCTAATGTGCAATTTTTTTAGAAGTGGACAAAATAAAGTTGAATTCCACAATCACTTGTTCGGTAATTCTCATTGAAAATTGGCTCCTAGAAACAATGAATCGCCTGACTGGTCACAGAGAAACGTCATTCGCTTGTCAATGAGAAAGTTACACACGACACCACTCGATACGCGGACGGAAATTACGTTTCTACGAGCAGAGACTACGCTTATGTATTATGCAAAAGCAAAGCCTATTTTTAGAACAACTGTGCTGGCCGGTAAAACGCATTAAAATGCGTGTAATCGCAGCAAAAATTTTATTAACGAGTCATTGGTTACCTTCCCCGAGCAGCTAAGTTGTATCTGCACAGGCAAGGCTTCCTGTACGCGGATATGTTACGCTCAACTCTGTCCTATTTTGTGGACCCTTAAGAAAGTCAGTTATATGATCATTTTGGCTTTTCTTTCTCAGATACCGACGTCCAAAGCAAAATTGTCATCAGCATTGTCATGTTCGGGAAATTCGCAATTGCGGGATCCTTTGCCATAATTTACAACTACACAGCGGAGCTATTCCCAACTGTGGTGAGAACAACAGCGGTGGGAATAGGGGGAATGATGGCGCGTCTCAGTGGGGCCATAACCCCGTTATTGATTTTACTGGTGAGATTAAAATTCCGAGCGTGACGCAAGGAAAAAATTGAAATGATGACCGGAGGAAACCAATTTGCCAACAGGACTCTCTGGACAAAACTCTGCCCGTGATGGTCTTTGCTTCCATCGCCATCATATCGGGGTTGCTGTCGCTGCTGCTGCCCGAGACCCTCAATCAGCCGCTGCCCCAAAGTCTGGAAGATGGCGAACGCTTTGGAGTCGGCGACACGGCCTGCAATTCGTGCTTTGCCAAAAGACGACCCAAATACGATGTGCCCCTCTCAACGGTGGATTAGATGGCTTTTGAGAGTGGGGAAAATGTGATAGCAAAAGAAGTAGGATGGGAATGAGTATGAGTGTAGCAGACAGATCAAAAAAGGGCGAGCATAAGTTGGATCAAATTGAATAACAGTTCAGTCAGTCAAGTTTAAAATGGCCAATTCACATAAACATCCAGTTTTGATGCAACCTGAGCCTTTGCTGAATAAGGGGAATTATAAAAGAGTAATGTAAATTTATACATGAATTCATCCCCTTTTACATGTTAACTACACCCGCATCATAAAATCACACAAACTGAGGGATAATATAATATATTTAAAAAATTACTAATGCTTTTAAATACTGATTATCATTTTTTATTATAAAGAGCATTTACTTATAATTTGCTTTTTTGAAGGTAAATCACTGAATAAAAATTCCATTTTGACATTTTCAATTGACTTAATTAAATATAAATATTTGAAGAGCCGCCAATAATTTGTGGCTGTCCATAAAAACCTTCCTTCTGATAACTAGGATTGTAATTTTTGATTACATTACAATAAGGAAGCCTCTGAAGTACTTGCAGGAAAGGTTGTGCTGTAATTGAATCCAATTTTTCCTGATCTGCATAGCAAATAAATCCAATGGCATCTTTCTTAAATATTTCACACCAACTCACAACTGAAAGAGCAATTGGTGTTAATGGAAGAAAAATAATTAAGGACAGGTTCTGCTCTTGTGCTCACCTCCTGCTGGAACACCAGTAATGAAATTTGGAGCTGGGAGTTTCTCTTCAATGTAACTATCAGGATTGTGTGTTGTTTTTAACTGTCTGATAAAAGCAGGTGGAAGCTTATTCAAAGACAGAGCTTTGTAGTTATGAATGCAGTCATTTGTGAATATTATTACTTTTTTGGATACTTTTAGTAGACAGGAAAGCTGAAACAGAAAATAACTCAATCATAAGCAGATCTGTAAATTTTTTATTATAATTCTATAGTTGATTTGCTGATACATACAGTCTCTGTAAAATCATATGCCAGGTGGGAAGGACATGTTGGACTAACTAAACACACAGCTTTACTTCCTTCAATGTAAATTCTACTGGGGAAATGTCTGCTAAAATGATCATCCTCCTTTGGAGGATTTTCACAAATTTGAATTTCTCCTGCTGGAGTTGCATTGTCATCAAGAAGGAATGCCTCAGCAAAAGCTAAAACAAAAATTGTTTTCATGTAGAGCAAGCAAGAGAAAATATAAGAGCTTGAATTACTCTAAATGACTCATCCACCTATTTCTCTTTAATATAAGCAATTACTAGACAAATGTCTACTCAAACAGATAATCTATGCTAAGTTAGATTTCTGTTCAATAAATTAAAAGGTAAGGATATAATGATTAAGCAAAAATTTGATACATTAATCATACATAATTACACTTACCTTAATGGGTTTTTACAGTATTTAAGATTTAAATTAAAACGTCTTACCTAGCGAAAGCCTTCCGTGGAAAATAAAAATTACATCTAAAACCGATGGTAGTTTTTGTTCACCATTAGTCCACGATAGTTCTAAAAATCTGAAATAATTAACGCACCGGAATGCGAATAATTTAACGCAGTAAACTTTTAAATAACGAAACAAGCCCCAGAAGTCTCATCGACATTAATTATATAATGCAATAAATAACTTACGGATCATCCACTTCTTCTTCATCGCTAGAATCATCAAATATTGCCCTGGTTGTGGGTTCAATAATTTCACCAAAGTACGACGCCATGAGGAACAAGCAGAAGTTCCGACTCCAGATGATGGCCACATATCAACGACCAATCACGCTCGAGTCCGCTTTTCGAATTCAAATGTCATTGGCTGGCGTCGAAAAAATTGCATCGTCGACCAATCAACAGGTTGTTCAAGGTTACTTTTTTCCAAAACAGAGGTCAGTGCGGTCGATGTGGACGCCATTCCAGTCGGAGGGACGGGACCCTGTCAATTTTGTTCAGTGTTTTATCAATGAACTTGATTTAAAATGTGTTTTTAGTGCAGTTTTTAAAAAATTCATATTTTTTGAATGAATAGATTATGCCGCTGGCTGGATTAGCTGATCCGGTGGACCCATGGCGTCATTTAGAAGAATTAGAGGTAAGGACATAGCACAATACAACCACCCCCGCTTTTTGAATAACGTGTTGAGCTACCCTTGTTGAGTTTGCGGACGAGAAATTTCAGTTTTAGTGGAAAATCAAAGAGCAATTTAACACAATTAAAAATCTGGCATTTTGATTTTTTGAAACTTTTTTTTTTCAGATAAAAAGGTAAACAAAAACAAAAACATTGTTTTTGTTTTTGAAATATTTCGACATTTTTTCGAAAGTTTTAAAAAAGTTTTTTCTTATATTTTTCTTGATTATGTTTAACATTGTTATGCGTTTAGTAAAGTAGGAAAAACTTGTAAATCACTATAAATGGACTTTAATCTAATGTAAACCGAAGGAGAGGCCTACCATTAGTTATCTCATTTATTTACAAACGAGTTATTTTTAATCGCTGCTCACAAATTCTTTTTTGAATAACTCCATCTCAGAATTCATCACAAGTCATTTTTAATGTTTTTTTTAGATGTAATTCAACTAGAAACGTCGTTTGTTGTATGAAAATCACGAAAGCTTTTCTCTGAAAAATGTTTGTTTACGTGGTTACGTAAATTTATCATTACTTGAGAAATCGATGAGCAATTTCAGGAATTCGTTGCGAATTACGAAAAAGAATGTTTGCTTTTGGAATTTGAATGTTAAGACACGAAAACACTGTGAATTTCACATGCCAAGTGAAAACCGTTAATTAATCACTTTTCAAGTATACGAGACTCATTAAAGTTTTATTTTTCCCAAGGTCAAACCCTTGAAGAAAACCGTTAGTTTGAAGGAAGATCGAAATCACTTTCTGCGGCTTTAATTAACCCTAATTATATAAGTTGGAAATTTAGCATCGCAGGTTGCACCTTAAAACATCAGTGGAGCAGAGGAAAAATTAAGTTATTTGCAGTGGGAATCTTCTGTCTGTTTGGCCCTGAGTTACACTCACAGATAAATCCACACCCATCCAAACTCTTTATTTTGCTTTAAGACCACATTGTGGTTGAGCTTTCAAGTCGTTATTGCCAAGCTAATTTTCCTTGGCTTGCTTGAGCATAACTTTACTCTTGGCCCCATGGAGGCCAACATCTGCTTTTGCCCTCTTCTTGACTCAAGTGTTGCCAGACAAAATGCTGCCAGTCAGTGTGACTCTGTTCAGCCCTTGGATGGAGCTTTTCAAAGTCCTGAACAGTTGCAGAACACTCACTTGATTCATGTGATCTCATACTGAAGCAGTGAAAACCAAGGCAAAGGCAGAACTCAAAGAGCCAGAATCGTTTTGCCTGCAGCTGACTGACTCATATTATGATCCTTGAGGTAGCTCAACCTATAAAGCATCACCTAATAGCTGGTTGAAAATAATTAAGCTAAAAGTTCATTTTGATAATTACATTACATGTGATGAAAAAGTCGCCATGATTTGCATGAAAATTATTTTACAAGGTTTTTCCAGGCGACGGGGAGGGGATTGCTGAGGATTTCAGTTAATTTTCCATTGGTTTGTGAAATTCACATGGCGTTTTCAAAAGCCCTGTCGATGGGGAGGAAAAGTTCCGATCAATTTCCCGCACTTGCTAAAAAGGGAGGGAAGAAGAAAGGAAACATTTGTCGAAGTTACTCAAGCGAATAATCAACGCAAATAATGAGTTTTTGTGCTTAAAGTATTGGAGAGTCGAAAGCTCACGAGATGACGACTGATTGAAAAAGACTGTAAAAAAGTGAGATTAAACTCGTGAACAGATGGGATCCCTCGAGAGGAAACAAAAAGGCTGCAAAAATAATGCGGCCCTGACAGCGTCTGTTGCCTCTCAGGGCGGACAAGTGCTGAACTGATAAAAAGAAGCCGAGCTCGGAATGCGAATGAGGAAGGAAAATACGCCAAAACATGGCATTCACTGACAAATGCTGGCATTATTGGTGGATAAATATCCAGAGGGCTTCTAATAACGATCGATGGCGGCGGGTGAGTATGAGAGCACGGAATTGGTCAAAGTGTGTCCGCGGGGTAAATTGATTTTGGGGTTGACGGTTATTATTAGCCGCCATCGCCCCCTAATGCCAAATGTAATAAAGTCAAAAGGGGTTGACTTTATGGAGGAGCAAAAAGAACAAGTTGGAAATGTCTGTCGGGTTTGAAAAGCGATTGGGGCTTGAAGAGAGAGAAGAGGCAAACACTCAGTGAATAAATAATGTCTGGAGTTGGGGTTGAAACCGCGGAAAAATTTGATCCCCTCTCGGGGCGAGGGGGCGGCGAAGAGCGAAATTAAAGCGAGAGCCGACCGAAGGCTTAGCAAACAGACTTAAAAAGTTTTAATTGTCCCACATAAAGTTTTATTGAGTGCATGCGGGTTTTTACGCGAATTATTGCTCGGAGCTTTAACGGGGGGCGAGGGGGGCGAGGGGGCGACACATTCCGGACTTATTATTCCCTTAAACAATGTTCTCGGTTGTGTGCTGCGTCCTTGACATTAAACTGTGTAGGAATTTGCACGGTGTTTGTAACGCGGAAAGAAACTGGGAAATTGTGTCGGAACTTGGCCCCCGACCTGAATCAAGAAATATGTGCATGTGTCCCCAAGGTTGCCTTCGTCAGATAAAGTGGGGAGGTTTCATTCCAAATAGCACCTTTCGAAACTATTTTGACAAAGTAAAAATTTTTATTTTCTGCTCAACATTTGCTTCCCGCGAAAGAATAATGTGCTTTTCAATGAACAATACGTGATTGTAACTGTTGATATAAAACCTATTGTATTTAATAGTTTAATGGAAACCCAATAAATTTTGTCTCGCCAAATATTTTCGAGCGCTGCCGCTGTTTGATTAATAGGATTCGAATTTCCACCGGATATCACTTTTTACGTTTCTAATTAAAATACACACACGTTTGGCGAACACGAAAAAGCTCTTTTTATTTGCGGCTTTGCTGCAGCTCAAGAGGTTGAACGTGTTTTCAGCGATTCAGAGTGTAATTTATGGTTCAGCGCATCCGTACTGGATAATGTCTTTCGAAACTGCTCACAAAATTTAACATATATTGCTCATAACAGCCAAATTAATCTTGTCTCATTATTTAGGCACAATATCGCTAATGTTTAATGTGTTCGGATCACACAAGTCGAAACCGCAAAGATAAATCAACTCATATTGCGATAATTAGTTTAAAGCTAACAGTTTGACGATTCTGCGCTTTCGCCAGAATTCCATTCGGTCTTCGGCCGCTGTCTCTCTTATTTATTGTGCGGCCATGACGCCCACAGCTCGCAGTTCGCCCTCTTGCTTGCCCTGCACCCCAAAGAGCAAGACGTGGTCGCCACCCCCTTCTTCTGCTTCCCCTCGACGGACGACAGAAGATGAGTGCGGCTCCGCAAACTCTGAAGACCAAACTGCGATTTAGCACAAACTCAGCTGATTTCGGTATAAAAAACAGAAACAATAAATTTATTTATGAATAAAAAATCACGCATGAGGAGTTCGGTGACCGGTCGCGAAAGGTTAGAAAATTTCTCGTAAAAGATGCGTGGATGTGTTTTTAGTTGATTAAAAAAATGATGAGTGCGCTCATTTTAATTATTGTTTTCAGCAAATGGGGTGTCCAAGTCCATATCTGGGCTGAGGATATGTTCTGTATGTACAAATTCATTTTTTTATCAAATGACGACTTTTCACTTTCCGAGAACTGCCGTTTAAACTTAAACAGGGGTTTAAGAGGTCGGTCCTCATTCTTCAGTGACTGTCGGGTGACTGCAAAGTGACCATGAGCCCAATTATATCACCGTGTGTCAGTCAGGAAGTCGTCGTATCTCGGCTCTTCATAGAGCCGATAATAAAAATTAAAGATGGCTGTCTGAGTGAACGAAATTTGGACCATTATTGCCTTTTATGGAATAAAAGACATTTTTGTCTGAGAGGTCTATAAGACATGATTAGAAAAAAAATAAAAAAGTTTAAATTCTTTATGTAGCTGTTGCATTTATTTTTATGGTTTTAAAGTTTCAGACATTTTAATCCATTGTTAATAAACCGTATTTTTGGTAATTTTTATTCTAAATAATTTTATTCATATTATAATAATAATAATTTTTTTTTTTTTTTTTTTTTTTTTTCGTTTGGGCCGTCTTAAGGACCACGTGGGTTTCAACTTTTAACTCCTCTTCTTCTTTTCTGTTCTTCTTTCTCCTTCCTTTTCTGCCAATACTCTCTCATTCTTTTCTTCAATACTCTCTCAATAATAATAATATTATTATTATTAGCATTTAATTCCACCGACTTTAACCATTCCTAAGTTGGTGAAACTGACCGCCACCCTCAAAATCCACTATTTTCCATTCTTTATGGAAGAAGAAAATTTATGTTTAACATCATTTTTATTTCACTTTAATAGTTAAGAAATCTCTGCTCTGAGTCACACTCCAAATGACCAATTATTATTAGTTAATTATATTAATAAGATAATTAACTTATGTCATCCACAATAAGCGAATAAACACGGCTTATTTCGTCAGTTTCAGTATCGCCCTGTGGAGAAGCCAGTATTTGGCTCAGTAAAGCCACCCTTTCCTTTCCTCAATTAATGCCACCCTTTCCTCCCTCGTCAGCTTTTCGCTGCCATTGCTGAAATACATTACGCTCAGCCTCCAAAAGGTCAAGGCAATGCAAACTCGACAGCTCTTCGCTTTAAACTTTTCATCCGTATGCGACTCCACCCAAAAATCTGGCAGCCACACCTAAATACTCAGAATGGGGGAAGTTTATCGAATAAGCTTTCGCTTTTCTGGGCGGGAGGGGAAAGGTAAGGAGGATTTTGGCAATTTTCTCCAATTAGACAAATTTAATTGCAATCAGTCGACAGAACAAGTGCGATTAATTGTCCGCGGGGGGCAGTCCTATCGCAAAAACCCGCAGAAAGCAACAATGTTGGATGCCATTTAGAATCGGAGCACATAATTAGCGGAAACGCTCCCGAGGGGAATCACTGCTGAAATGCTTTTCACTCAAAAGCATCAGTTTAGAATTTAGACCGTTTCGCGGTACAGATTATGCAATGCCATTCCGTCTCGCTTTGCACCGCACCGACCCCTTTCCTTTTCATCCCTCACCTTCTCCCGGCACCCAGAAAACGCTGGGAGACGTATTGATTCGGGGATTTGCTTTGTGTGCCTTTCCTTCACTCGGAATCGGAGGAATGGTGGATGGGACTCTGCCGGGCCAACATCTGGCGAGGCACCCCTGCCAGCCCTTGCGAAGGCCATTCGAGGGCGCTTTCTGAACCCTCGGCGCCCAGCGACAAGCCAGAAGTCAAATGCTGGCCACATGGGTCGACTGATGAGTGTCATTCCCACTTTGTGCGCTTAATAAGGAAGGGGAGTGGTGGCAATGCGCAGATGGGCATGGACATGGAGTTATTACATGAAAATGGCTCTAATGTCGTCACTTGCGGCTGAAAAATAAATATAATCAAATGTTACTATACTTGCGAACAATCTGTAACAAATGGAGAAGTGTATAGACGAAATAATGTGCATTACTTGTACTTTTAACTCCTAACATTCCAGTATTAATTGGACAGAAAGTTTAATCCCACCCAATGCCAATCCTCCATTCTTTTCATAATCTCCCCTTGAGGCTGAATTGTTCCGAAAAAGAAAGATATTGTTCGCGGTTGTGGCGAAAAATGGCGCCAAAGTTTCGATTCAGCCGTAATTTGTGGATTTGAAAATTTGAAAATTGGATGCGAATGCCGAGGCAATTCAATCAGTTCTTTTTTATAAATGTCACTTTAATGTGTTATTTACAAAGTCCTCTCTCGGAAACTTTACACTTTTAAAGCTCGAAAACATTTTGCTTTTATTTCGTTTTAATTAAACATCCGACTAAAACTTTTATTTACTCATTCGTCATTTTTGTATACAAAATTAGGTGTCTTTCATCTGGCCCGAGGTTTTCTGACTCTGTGAATAGCCGCAAAAGTAACTGAGACCACCCCGTAACGAAGACCCTTCCATCGGTGGCCAATACAACGCTTTTAGGAGTTTGTCTAATTACTCAGCCGGTGAGTCACATGAAACTTAATTCGAAAAGCGTCCACTTTCACCCCGCGGGGTGGACCTGGGCGAGAACCACGTGGAAGCCTTCGTGTGCTCACATTCCGCAGGAAAAGTAATTTTGTCAACATTTTTCCCCTAATCCGTAATTTGTTCTGCCGCTGCTGTGCAAAGCCGGGAAAGGAATGAACGAAGATTAGGAAAGAGAAAATTCATTTCCATTTATTAAAAGTTGGCCGTTGTGCAGCTTCGCAAGTTTTGTCGCCACACTCGGGTTGTTTCCTCTTTCGGGTTTTGTTTAATTTCATCCCCTTTTTAGCTGTTGTCTTTGCTTTAGGGGTTCCTTCGATATGGGTATCTGTGTGGAATCTGAAAAGGGGGAGAAACAAAATAATCTCATGAAACAATTAATTACTTTTTATGCAAAAATAAAATTGTCTGTTTTCAGGCCACACTAAATAAAATAAATGTGAGATAACATTTAATTTATGATAGAAACCTTAAGGTGCAACAATGCCATTTGAATCCTCGAAAAGGGATTATTACATTGGCTAAGATTTTCTTGTCTTCGTCTGCAACTCGTTCGCTCGCAGTCCTTTCCAGTTGAGCAGCGATACAGAAATGGGCGAATCCACGCAGGAAGTGGTTTCCTAATCATTCTCGAATGCTCTCAATTAAGACTTTTTCTTAAGACAAATGCCTTTAATAGATACTAATTTTCTTTCGTGAAAAAGCTCCAGCAAAGCTTTCCAAAAATAAAGTCAGTAATTGCCTTCCAGTCTCTCTTTTCGATTTTATCCCGGAAACACGACCAATAAATCATGTTTGGACGTTTGGTCTGAAGACTTTATGTTCCCAAAGAGAGCCCTCTTCAAGTGGTTTGCTCATTCACCCGGCCTGGAAGTCCCGGAAAATGAAAGCACGGAGCAGATGGAGAAATTAAACGGAGTCGGAGGCGGGAACTCGTGACAGGTCCGCAGCAGATCCTTTACAACTTTTATGACTGCCTTTATAAACAAAATGGAGAGGGGATTATTTTATTTGAGTTGTAAAATCCCTGGTGAGGGCTTTAGAACCATTTAAAGCACAAACTCACTCTGCTTTTTCAGACTTTCGCTTTATGGGGAAACTCACTCAAACCAAAATCTGTTCTCTGTCCCGTTCGTTCGAGGGGAGATTTGGCCATTGGCCCGTGGCTGCACCCAACGACAGTGGGGCCTCCAAAATGGCACAGAAAAACTCTAGCAAAGTCAATAATATGCAATTGGGGAAAAGATATTTTTTCTTTTTCCGACTGAGAACGGCTCTTTCCTCGCAAAGAATCTTTTCAACCTGAAAGCCCAGGAAAAACACTGAACGTTTCATTTCCTAATCTTTATTCAATATTAACAGGTATGCGAGTTATTTCGGTTTTCTTATCGCTTATTACCAGCAATAAATAAAGACAAAAAGCGAAGAAAACTATTAACAAAGGCAATATGATTTATGTTTTTTTGGTTCTCATGTTTCACTCCAAAACTCTCTATTTCCTTAGCAAATAAATTTATTTTTATTATTCAAAATTAAAATAATTCCGTTTAATTAATTTTATCAAATATTAATAAATTACAAGGTTTCTTCACCTTCACAAGAGGAAGGCTCGCCACGCAAATGATGGTGAACCCAGTGGTGACTCATAACCCTTTGGCTGCAACTGATTAGCTTACGAGGGGTTGGAAATGTTTAAGGTCACGTCGACCGTTTCTAATAAACGAGTGGGCGAAGCGGAGATTCTTTTCGAAAGGAAAGTGAAAAGTCGATTTGATTTAGAGTGTTTCCTGCATTGGATGGAGTAGAAGAGAAAATGAAAAGCGTAGATTTGAATATTTTCCGATGGGATCTTTTGCTGCTTTTACTTGGTTTCAATTTTTATTTATTTTGTTTATGATGTGAGAGGTGCAGGGAAAGTTTCTGCCTGGAAGGTCGCGAGGGGTGCGCATTGCGGGGAGACACCCTCTAAATATATTTATTGTCATTAAAATATTTTATTTCCCTTTGCTGACTTCCCTCTTATGATTTTCTTCATTCTTTGCTCTTTTCGTCGCCCCGTCAGCCTACTTATTTTCATGTCCTAAATTCAAATTCCGCTCACATTCTTTTAGTGGTTTCCCCTCTATTTCATTGTCGGCCAATCAGCACCAATTTCATTGTTCTTTTACTGTTTGTTTTCATTTTATTTCACAGTTCTTCTGAAAGTTACCTCCACTCATTACGAGTCTCATTTTAAATTCAAAGGCAGCTTTCGCCATTTTCATCTTTTCAATCCCCTCCCCTCACCCCCCAGCTTTACACGCTTTTCAATCTCCTGCATTCGTTCCGCACCGTTGCAGTTGAATTTTCCCTAAAGGAATTCGGATCCTTGAACCCCTCTCCCCCTCCGTGTCCTTTCCGCTTTCCACCCCTTGACGCCACAGCCTTTGTCTAATTCTCTCTCATTTTTAACAGCCACGCAGAAGCTTTCCTTAGTCCTCGACATGAGTTGAGCACGCGTGCACAGTAGCTGCTTAGAATGAAAGGGCACTTGGAGCTTCTTCCTTTTCTGTCTTCTTCTAGCAGGTGCTCCGAAGACAAAGAAAGGAACAGTGGACGCGTCTGCTTCGCCTAGGCATTCATCCAGAGAAGAGTGCTGGAGGAGACTTTCGAGAAATGAAGGACCAATGAAATAAGCACAAACAGACTTTGAAAGCTGTCTTCGGAAGAGTGTACATAGAGCTCTCAGAGTCAAACTCTCTCGCTTCGCTCATCCACCTTTGATTGTCGTTGGCATTATCGCCAACTCACCCCCAAAGGGGGCGAAAATCCCTGAAAATGTTGAAATATTTTGACAAGATTGAAAGAGGGTGAAGGGATTAAGCCTTTAATCTTTTTGTGTGGGCCGTGAAATAAAAAATGATAAAACAGAAAAACTTTTTTGTGGTGGACACGGGAAAAGGGTCGGGGGAGGCTGGAGAACGGGGGCAGAATTTCGAAATCATAGGTAACCTGAAAAACCGGATAAAATGAGGAGAGAGAGAGAGAGAGAGAGAGAGCCATTTTTAGTTTTCATATTTAAATGAAGTTTTCACTATCGACCGGAGCTCATCCAAACTGATTCCCGCGTGAATTCATCCGGAAATTAAAAAGAGACTGTGTAAGGAATTTTCCATTGTAATTATGAACCTTTGCGTGGAAGGTTATTGTCTTTTAAATAATACACATTACTTTTTAATTGTATTTCAAGAGAAAATTCCACTTTTCTCTCTTCATTTATTCTTGTTTCATTTTCCGAATACATTTTCGCTCAGTTTTTCATAGCGAAACCCGAAATGCTATGCTCTTTATCTATGGATTCAGATAGTGTCACTCTTTTAATTCCCAACAAACAAAACTGGAAAATTCTGAAAAGAAGTTTGCAATTCGCCAACTTCATAATTTGATTTTTCCAAACAAGTTCAACGTTGGCAGTCAAACAAATTTTTTATTTTTTCAGTTCAAAAGTTGATTTCTGGGAATTATTATTTTTTACGTTTATTGACAAAGAAAAATGAATATAAATTATGAATAATTATGGCATTAAGAAAAGGTGAAAAGGCTTTTTTCATAGGGAATTGTCAGGACATTTCTAAAAAGCACTGCCCTGATGGTTCCATTGCTTATTATTTTTCAGCAATTCTAAGAATAACAAGGAAAGGATATGGATGGCTCTCTGTGTACAATGGCCAAAAGCAGATGTCAAATTTAATTCCCATCGACATTATTTTGGACAATTTCGAAGGAAAAGAGAAAAGTGATGGTGACATTTGGATTCCAGAGTGGAAAATCCAAACGGTGGTTTTCACATGGATGAGGGTGTGTCCCTCCCCTCGAGAGGGCAGCTGCTCAAAGAGAAAACATAAGAAGCATTGGCTGGACTTTGGGGAGAGAAAGGGGAGGCTCGGCGGGAAATAAAGCAGCAGAGTGGGCGAGTGAGAGGGAAGGGGCAGTGGGCTTGACACAGAAACTGTTTCGTTTGGGTGGCTGTCAGTGGCGCGGAGTTTATTTGGTTTGCATCGTTTTCTGGGAAAAATGGAAGCGGTTTTTAAATCCGCAATGTGCGTGGATTGGTTGTTAATTTTTTCCACCCCCGCTGTGCTTTATTGGCCTCGACAAGTCAGCTGCAGAGAAAGGTTGTAAGGGAGGTTTTATGCGAGAGCCGGGGCCAATAAAAAGTATTTATTCGGGACTTAGAAAGATTTTTATGAAATTCCAATATCGAATTAAGCTCTGTTAATAATTATCCACGTAATGAGAATTTTTAATTTTAATTAGCTCGAAAAAGGGGCTGCACATAACTGCGATTATTTCATCTAAGCGAGGAAAATAAGGAAAGAAGTTTTCGCAGTGAAGGTAATTAACTTTAATGTCGAATCCCGGGAAAAGCGAAAATATTTTCCGCCGATGATAAAGTGGGGATTTTCCTCTTCTTTTTATATTAAGATAAAGGACACTGGAGTGAGTGAGGGGTTGGGAGATTCGTTTTCCCAGTTTTTCCCAGTTTTTGTGGAGTGTCAACGCCCCCGTTCCTCCCCCGTTCCTCCCCATTCCGCACTCAGGTACTCAATGCTCCGCTTTTACTGCTTGGGAGGGCTCAACTCTTTTTTCCCTGATGGCTCGTAGCTGCTTTATGTGTTTAACTGTATTATAATCTATTTTCATTTAAATCTCTGTCATCGTGGCATTGTTATGCATATAATTTTGATGTGTTCGTTTTTTTTGGGGGAGGGGGGGGGAAGAAAGGAAGAAGGGGGAAAGTAGTATGTAAAATGTTATTGTACATTTATTATGTTAATAAACCATTTAAATAACTGGAAATTATGCACTTAGCCTTTGAATTGGAACAAAAGCAGAAGTAAATGAGTGCAGAAAGTTCGAGGGGAGATAGCGTAAGGGAGTGAAATGAGAAAATGGGGCGAACAGAACCTTTTGCACCGGAGCAAAACGAAACATATTCGTTTTATTCCTTTTCTAGGTTTTTCCTATCGATCCGCCTTAATTCATTTGTAGTTTTCTATAAAAAGTTCACAAGAAACAAATCCTTTGGATGAGAGTCTCTCACTGCATTAGGAGAACAACGACGGCGGCTCAGGAAGAGGAAGGAGGAAGAACAGAATCTCGTCAGGGAGGCAATGGCATCAAATTTTGGAAGCCAGAAAAAAATATGAAAAAAAATAAGATAAAAGAAAATTTCAAGAGAAGAGTTAAAAGAATATAATTAAAGGGGAAAAAGCGAATTTGCCATCTTTTTTATCTGTCTTTTGTGCTTTTTTCTTATTCTGTAGGCGTTTGTTTACTTGTGCGCCGAAAAGCTCCTAAATAATTACTACTACAACGTACTCGTATAATAATAATTCCAATATTTATAATTTTCGTCCTTATTTTTTTCAAAATCTTTCTTTCTCTTAATCCTCCCAATTTCATTAATACATTTTGTGTGCGCTGCTCTGTTTAGGAGTTTTTCTTCTACTCTCCTTTGGGAGTAAAGGCCATGTATAACTTCTGTTTTACTTTTATAAAAATTTTGAATTGAGTCAACTGCTCTGCCACGCTTTCCCCTTTTTGACCATTTCTACACATAAACTTCAAAGTGTTTTTTTGCGCAATTTTTAAAGTTTCTCAATAGAGACGTTGTAATTATGTGAAACGCAGAGCCCTAAAATGTTTCACTCTTTAGGTTTTCGGAATTTTATCTTTAAAACTCTTAGAAAAAAAAAGAACAAGAGAGAGTTCCTCGCTCAAGTGCTTTTCATCATAAGAACGTTTCCCTTTGCCTTTTCAGAATATTCCCACCGCTTTGAGAAAACCGTTTCAGCGCTAAACTGCAAAAATAAATTTTCCGAGACTTGGAGTCTTTCTTTCTTCAAGAAAAACTAAAATAAAGTCATTTGAAATTATTTAACGAGTGCATTTTATTAAAATTTAATTGGGGTTAAATTTTTCACTCACTTTCGTCTTCTCCCAAACAACTGGTCACTCCCCGTACCTCTCCACCCCCAAACACACCCACGGCCGGGCGGGGCGCGGACGGGGGTGCAAAGGCGCGGGGTGGCTCGGCTCCGATTCTATCCTTGGATTTGGATTTGGATCGCGTTTTATTTTACTTTCACAGCGCTCGCTTTTTGCTCTCCTCTCGGCTTTCATTACTTTCAGCTTAGTCGTATTTTTATTTATGTTTGATTTCAAGATATTCTTTGCTGTTGACTATGTGACGTTTGCTTTAAACAAATGGACAGTTATGCAACTCCCCGGGGAGTCGGCCGTGACCTTCGAATGACGTTTGTTTATGTTGTCTTCCGAGCGATAAGAAAGCTTCCCCAAGGTGGAGGCAACGATTATGGCGTTCCCATAATTGAAATTCGGTGATTTGAGCGATTGTCTCACTTGTCATTCGGGAGAATGACGTTGAAGCAATACAAAGGCCAGCTGTCGCGTTGGTGGGATAGAATTCGAGGCGTAGGGATTTCCCTGACTGTTTCCCTGGTATCCCGCGGGATCTACTGCAAGGGAAGTGGGGGTGTTCGCTCCTTGCTAAATCCTCATTTTGTAAATGATGAAGATTTTATTTTATCAAAACTCTTATTTTTTCACTCCTTTTATTTTTTTGATTATTAATTATTGCTTATATTAACTTTTATATTTTTTAATATAATGTAATAATATTAAATAAAAATTCGTCTTTATCCAAAATTGCAAATTTTAATTATTGTAATTTAATGATATGATTATTTAAGTGTTTCTTATTTCAATTTAATTAATTAATTAAAAAATTGGGGAAATAAGATAATTGAAAATAAAAAGTTAAGTAATACTTTAAAAAAAGGCAGCAAAGCAATAAATAGGTCATCCTCTTACTAATGGCGGATCTTTAATCCTCCCACCAAAATCATACAGGTGGAAAAAGAAAGGGCGGAAGGGTAGGAGGTTGGGAGGGATGAATTTGTGTCCATCTTTCATTTCACGCGCCATTGTCGCGCACAATGGAAAGACCGTTGCTGACCTTTTTCCATTTTCGTGTATTCGAGTGCAGAGGATGAGGAGGGCTTTCATCCCCCCAAGTAATTGTGATGAAATTCTGGGAACAGAATTGTGTCATTTCAAATTGAAAAGAGCCGTTATTATGAGAACTCAATTCGCAGTTAATATTAAATGCATGTTAGCTTTGTGAGGTTTGCAGAATTCACGTGAGGAGAAAAAGGGAATGGAGTTTGAGCCAATCTGTAATGAACAAAAATTACGTTTGGGCTTCAAACGAACACTCATAATGGAAATATTCCAAAATTTTTTTCGATTGATCAAATTAAATCTGTATAAAAATTTCCAGGCAAACCAACGGAGGAGTTTTGCCGAAGTTGGGGCACATCGAGCAGAAAAGGAAAGTTTATTGACTTTTCCTCAGCTCAAGGGCGGCTGCAAACATCCAAAATTAAAACCTCTTCTCCCCCTCCCCGACAGCACGCATACCTCACCACCAAAAGCCACTTTCCCGCGGGTTAGCCACGGAATTACTTCCCTCGGTCCGGAGAGGGAAAGGAAAGCACCAGTCCAAGAGGAAGTGGCTCGCAAATGTTGGGCGCGAAGTTTAAAGCAATTTGAAGTGGTGGGGCGGGAAGGGATGCTGAGGGGGTGGTGGGTGCTGACGTAGTTGTTTGTGAGGAGGAGGCGGAGTGTGGGAGGAGAAGCGAATGAGAAAAAATGGCCTTAATTTGGCGTGTTTTCGTGAGAAAAGCACCTTGAAAAGACAAGTTTGCGATCGATACTTATTTAATCAGCTCAAACACTTGGGTTTTTATTAATTGTTGCTAATTTTCATAGAATTGCCTTTGAGCGCAGAAGCCGACCTTTGACTTTCCATCCCTTCCTCTCTCGTCATTACTTTATTATTAATCCCTCATAAGCGGTCCTTTGACTTTCCTCATTTTCCCTCCAAGAAAAGGCGACGAAAATACATAAAAGCGTAATTGATCGTTTGTGCTGCCAAGTTTGCTGTCGGGCTTTAGGGCGCGCTAAGTGGCAGAAGCGATTGCTTATCAAGCAGAGGGGGAGGGTTCGCTGTTGCTCAAATAATGAGGCTCCAGAGTCTCTCCATTAACGAGTCTGCTTTCTCCAGAGGATAACAGTGGAGGGAAGTCACATTTGAAATTCTCTTGTCAGCTGCTGGACAGCGGATGATAAGTCTTCGTATTAAATTTCTTTTTTTTTTGTATTTAAAATAAAGTAAAAGTTGAATGCATTCATAAATTACGGAATATGAGAAATCAACGTGGTAATCCCCTTTTCTCAATTTAATATAACATTTCTAAAGGCTTATCTGAATTAGCTTTAAAGACGGCGGGGGCATTTGTTTACTTTCTTATCATAAACTTTTCACTTACTCTTTAATTACTTGTGAAAGGTTTAATCTCACGACTCCGTGAAACTTTGAAATGGGTCAAATATAAATTCCTTCGGGACGAGGACACTATTTGGTTCTAATAATAGTTATTATAACTTCCTATAACGTGAATAGGTTTTGAAATGAAACGGATCAAAAGGTGGAAGGAAGGAAAGATGACGAGTGGTTTGGAGAACTGCAGCCCTGTTATGAAGGCCGTGGAAAGTTAAATAAAAATTGGACAAGGGTGGACAAAAGGAGCTAAATTAATCTGAGAACACGAGGGAGGGGGCCGCGAGCTCCGACATTGATTTCGCTAATTTGCCTCGCTTACTTTGCCAAATTTTCGAAAGGGGCGGGGAGGGGGGAGCCTTTGCGACACTGTCACACGGCAGCAGGACTCTTTTAACTCGGCAGAGGAGATTGCTTTTCCTTAAGTGCTTTGACAGGCAAGGACGTGGCACTTTTTATTTAATGGCTCCGGTCTCCCAGATGTGGTTTTTCTCTCTGGGGTGACCGGATACGCACTCTAAATTTAGTTTATTTGTTTACTTTGAGTGTGGGAACCTGACCTGGCGGAGCAGTGCCCTCGAAATTGGGATGGAAAGGGTTCTCGAAAGTGGTGCAGGTGTGTCTGATGCATTCGTCGGCCGCCATTTTGTCGGATCGAAGAGAATAAAAACAATAAAACAATAAATAAAAGAATAGAAGAGAATAAAAACATGCCAAAAAAATAACAGGAATAAATTGCTGGGTGACTCAGGGAAAACCGGGGAAAAGCTGAAGAAAGAGGGTAACCATTAGGAAAGGATAAGCAAAATCTAATATTTAAAAAGCTCAAAGGAACCGAGATTGGAAACTTGGAAAAAATAAAGTGGAAAATCCCGGTTTTTATTTTTTCCGCTTTTCATTATCACATTTCCCTCCAGTGCATTTCCGGTCATCTTCCTTCGAAACCTTTCTCCGCTGAAAGCTTGTCTCTTTGACTTGGCTTTGTCTCTTTCGCCGGCAGACGAACCGGCGGAAGGGAAGGGGGATGATGTGGAGAGGCGATTCGAAAAAGGCGGGAGCCGAAGGGGAGGGCATAAAAAAGCAATAGAAATTGTCAAAGTGTCAAAGAGATGTGATCTATTGAAATGATTAATGGACCTGTGGGATTCCGCCATTTTGATTTTTTAAAAGAGCTTCGTTTGGCGACTAAGCTTTTTTGTTTTTCCTCTAAAATTAACTCTGATAAAGATTTGGAGGAATATTCTCCGCAGTCCATTAACTTCACTGCAGGCCAGTGGCGAAGAGGAAGCGCCAGCGGTGGCCCAGGGCGCCTCCGAACAATGACAAGTCTAATTATCGACTGGCAGGCAGTCATCCGAATTCTCACTAAAAATTAGTCATCCGCCCCCCGGCCCCCGCCAGAACACAAATCTCTTTCAGTTGTCGTCTCCTCACCGACGTTTTCGTACGCAGGATTCGCTTTTACGCCGTGGGCGGATCGTGCATTCTCAGCAGTCGTGAGTGAGCCTCCGCCGAATCGGGAGGCTTTCGCGTCGAAGCTTGGCAAGTGATGAGATTCGCCGAAAGGTGGCGTCGGTGGCGTCGCGGAAGTTGCAGAAGATGAAATGAAAGTGACAAAAGCTTACAAGAAGTTCAGCAAAGTTTTCGCCAGTTGGGGATGTAAGAGGATCAAGAATGCTAACAATCGGAACATCGCGGTAGGTTTTGGGCTATTTGGGTGTTTGGGGGCAAAGCACCCCTACGTGCCGCGCTTAGTTTGACAGTTTGGGAGGAAACAGTCGTGAAATCAGACTTTGCCCTCTAGAGTTTTCTCAAACTTGTAAGAATGTCACGAAGCAGAAATTCTTTTTCTAATCCGAAAATCTATTCAAATCTGAAAGGCACTAACACTTTAGCGGTGATAAAACTTTGAAAAGTTGCGCCACTCGAGGGTTAAACTGCCTTTCATGCTTCTCTTTGGTTATATGAATAAGGGATGGAGGAGGTTTCGCTGCAGCTTTGCTTGCTTTTACTGCCTCAGTTACTCACCATGAATGTGAGTCACTCTGTAGGAAATGGACATGAGTCAGTCCTCCGCAGGGTGCACTCGGGGGCAGATATTTCCAGAGGGGAGAATTCTTCCACCGCACAGTGCCAATTGATGCTATTCTCCGCACTAATGCTCAGAGTTATTTATTTTTAATAAGTCAAGTCATTTGTAACTTCCTTCTGTTGTTTTGAAGGCAAAAAAGCTTCTGCCTTTATTATTGTATGCGTTGCATAGAAGTTTTGAATGAGTTAAGAGAGAGAGACAGAATGAAAAATAAAAAGAAGTGGATAAAGCGTTTGCCATTTATGGAAACCGCTTTCAATACATTTTTTGGTCAAAGCGGTGCATATGAGGAAGCACTGAAGAGAAAAGAAAAGTGGTAACAACAACGAAAGTTGGCAAATAAATAAGGCAAAAACGCGTGATAAAAAAGAGAACGTTGTTATAATTGAATTTTAGCTGAAAAATGTTAATACAACGGATGCACTGCAAATACTACAATGGAGATGCAGTATTTATGGGCTTATTTCTTTTTGGCTCCCTCTCCTGAGAACCGTTGTGTTCCACGCTCAGATATTTTTGACGAATTACAGAACTACAAATTTTCCTCTCATCCTTTGCGGAGGACAACGGGAATCTCTCTAGAATTTTTGGCTCTCGTAATCCTAATTAAAGTTGTGCCGCTCGCCGTTGTTTAAGCAAATACGGAGTCAGAGAGAGGGGAAGTTATTTCCCTCGGGAGCGTTCGCTTCTTTATTTCCGTCTCGGGGTGCTTCCCAAATGCCGAGGGTGCTCACGAAGGGGAGGAAATCCCCTTAAAAAATTGTTGAACCCATTCGAAAATTTTCATTTGGTTCCTTATTCATTTTTTATTGCGCTCCGAAATAGTTTTCTGCCCTCGCAGGCACTTTATCGATCTGCCGGAGTCTGCTGTGGTGGAAAACGACCTCACCTGTGTTTCCATTCAGGGGAAAGTTCGGAAAAGTGGCGACAGCACTGATACTGTGATCGCAGTCTGATGGCCTTCATTAGATCGTTGTTGATCGTTTTTCATTTTTTTTTTTTAGGAAAGTAAGAAAAGAATGAATGCATAGAAAAATGCAATACAAAATTGGAAAAAAAGTGTAGAGAAGAAAGAACACTGTTCAAAAATACAAATCATAAGTACGAAGAATAGAGTGAATGCAATAAAAAATAAAAGTAAGCAATAAAAGTACACAAAAAATATTATAGTCAAACACAAAGACCAGCAAACATCGGGACGACGAATATGCAGAGTTTTAATGAAAGGTACACGTTTTCCACCCCCGATTTCATCCATATTTCATGACGAAAGCAAAACCCCTTCGTGATTTTTTCGCCCCAAATGCAGAATCTGCTCGTTTTGGGGGGGGGGGGGGCAGGGGAGAGGGGAGGTGGCCCCAAGGGAGAAGACGAGGGCGAAGGTGTAGCCGAAACTAAAAACAACGATTGGATTAAGGGAGAGCGGGAGAAGAAGAAAAGGGGATGAAATTGTAAAACAAGCCAATTGCATCGGAATCTAAGCACCGCTGAGTGGGAAGTTCTCCGATGCTTACAAGGGATGAACGTGTTTTTGGCTTTTTAAAAGCTCTCGTTTCAAACAAAACAGCCCTTTTGTTTTAGACAAAATTTTTAGCGCCCTTTGTTTGAGCCCCTTATCCTCTTCTCTCATCCGATTTCACATCTGATGAAACGGGTTCATGTTCGACTGCCGTCGGACAAAGAAAGCGAGAAAAGAAAAAAACATTGAGAGAGGGTGGCTCTATAACACCCCCTCGCGTCTCCCCTTTCATTTTCTTCTTAATTTCTCTTGCGGCCGCTTGTTATCATTTTCGCTTTCCAATCAAAATAAAAAGATATTAATTTCAGGGATGAGGTCAGCGAAAGAAATTGGCCTCCTCATCCCTTCTTTCTCCTCCCCCTCTTATTAGAACGCCCCCTCACTGTTATTCGAGTTGTTGGGTTTTCACCTGAGAAATTTATGTTGGATTTGTTTGCATTGGAAGTCCTCCGGTCGGTCACTTTCTGGTAAACAAGGAAAGTTTCGAGAGGAAATAATCCCTCCTTCGGGGAAAAATTGAGCAGCGGGACAAGAATTGGGGAAAGGCTGCAAATTAATAAGCGGAAAGGGTTAATTAATAACGCAAGTTAATAAAATAAATGGCGGACTTTAAATGAAAACCCGGAAAATTTGCTCTCATATTTTCCGTCGAGCTTTTAAGTCTTTTATTTGTGAACCGTTTCCTTAATCATCTTTGCATTTTCAATTTCAAAAACTTCCACAAGACTTCGGGACAACGAAAAGGACTTTTCTGCAGCAGAAGTCTTCTCATGACTGCCACTGTTCGCCTCTGCACAGCCAACCCAGTGGTTGGACACAAGCACAAGTTGCAAATGACTGCTTCCAATACTTTACCACTGAGGAAATGCTCAAGCTGCCAACCCTTCCGCTTCTCCCACAGTTACTAAAGTTAAATTAATCGAAAAAGTCACAACTCTAATTCAGCTACAGTTGTTTGTATTTATTTCCTTTTTTATTCACAGCCATTAATCAAAACCGCAGCGGATTCTCATCTGTATGCGAAGTGGAAACGCAGACCCTAGGGTTCTGCACCGCCCGACCATTTCATTAATATATATTGCTTATTTCACCGGCACTCAACTCCTTTTTTCTTTCTTTTCAGTCTGGTAGTCAAGAGGATATGGTAGTAGACCAGCCATTAATCGAGGTGAGTGTTTCCCTGCCGTTCCTGCCCTCGAACCTCTTCTTCGCCCAACTTATCTCGACAAGCAGACTTCCAATGATTTTGCACTTAAATGGAAAACTCATTGTGATGTCATTGGGTGGGAACTGCAGCTGCTGAATCACTGTTCCCCTGCAGGGAATGCCCAAGGCTAATCACGGCACCGCTACGTGAATTACCGCTATCGATGCAGCAAATTAAATAATAACATTAGACTAAATGGAAAACATAGTTATAGAGATAAAAGCACTAAACACCCAAATAAAGCACTGCCTGTTGAAGTGCAAAGGACAGTAATCGTTTTTCAGGAAAATGGAATTATTCATGTCGAAGGGAAAGAGCACGAAATGCGAAAGGACTGCCGGCGCGTGAGCTCACCGTGGGGCGGTTGCAATTTGCGGTGGTTGCGCCCCCAATTAAGGCTTAATCATATCGGTTTTGAGTGGCCCCCGAGGCCTTGAGGAGGCCCCCATCGCCCCTCTTCGCTTTGCGGGTAGGCGTTAACTCGGGCTGGCCATGTTCACACCTGAGTGGTTTTTGCACTCATGGGTGCATGAGTCAGGCAACTTCCGGGAGCTCGAGGACGGGAATCCTGTGGCTGAGTCATTACGGCCGTGGCTAGAGTTGCTAAAAGGCCACTTATTCATATAGCAACGTTTGCTTTTACATAAAAAAATAATTATACTTAACCGAAAACTTTATTTTTCTATCCCTAAATGCCATTATAGAATTCATTATCAATAATAGAATTCGTTTCAACTTTTAGCGAAACACAGAAGGCAGAGAGTGAGCGAAGGAAAACCCCGTGTCGACAGCCCAAAGCGAAAAGGGAAAGACGAGAGAAAAGAAAAGAAAAGACGAGCATTAAGGCTGGGGGGCAAATTCTTAGACCTGTGACCTCCACCCTCCCCAATCTAAAAGGAATTTTGTGTCCTCCAACACCCAAATTATTTGAAAAAGTTTTCCTATAAAGGGTTTCTGGGAAGCGATGTGGTCTTGTCGGGAGTTAAGAACGGAGTTCAAAGGACAAAGCGCAAACGAGATTTCTTCCTCCGAAAGGGGCCGCGGGGGCCCGTCGACTCACGGGGGCCCCTTGGGACTGTATTTCCTAATTTGCAAAACACGAAAGGGATGCCGCCATTTTGGAAATTAGCTGTCACTGCCGCTGTGCTGCCCCCACTTCCGTCCCTGCGTCCGTCCGTCGCGTAAGCAGAACATGCTTATCTTATCCTGGTCACCTTCTCGCAAACCCTCTTCCTGCTTACTCTGCTGATCGTTCGTGGCGGGGCTCGGGTGACGTCTGGCCGACGTCCGCGGCTAAAGGTCTTCGATAACAGCGCAACGCACAGCCTCGTCCGACGACGTCGACCTTTGACCTCGCCGTCCAGAGCCCTGGCCCTTCACGTGTCCTTATCTGGTCCCGAACGAGTCCCTCCTCCCGGGAGGGATGAGCCCGGCAAGGCGGCCGCGATAGACCACGAAGCAGTCGCTCGGTGACGGAAAAGCGGGAAAGTCGAGCTTTTGTTGGATAATTTGTCTCCAATCAAAACATCCGCGACAAATGTGATTTTGACGAAAGTATGAATTTGGGTTAATTTGGGCTGAATGTGACCGAATAAGTTTATTAAATTATTTGAATTAATAAAGCAAAATTCGGTTTTATTTTTCATTTTAATTTGAAATTTTTTTGAGTTTTGTTTTTTTTTTTAATTTATGGCAGTATTATTTTTGCTTATTTCTGCTGATCCAAATTGCACACCAGACTCACTTTACGAGCAACTTTCATATTAAAAACTTTGTTCGATTATTAAAAAACTTTTTCGTTAAAAAGTGACGAGGAAAGAATTTTAAGTTATACAGTTTTTGCAAATGTACGAAATAAAAATTTTCAGGTTTAAATTCAATTTAGATTCATTCAGCACTCGTATAAATAATTCATATTCTTTGTTTTTATTAATTAATTTTGCAAATGCATAAAATAATTTCATTATGGAAGTTTTTAATTAGGGATACCGTAACATCTTCGGGAATTTTTGCATAATGGGGGGGCGAGAAGAGAAAGCAACTTCTTCCCCTTTTGATCGTTAATTTTCAATCGATTTTGTGGAAAATTCAACGAAAGGAAGCCCATGAATTTGCCAACTTTCTCACGAATCTCCCCAGGAAATTAACGGATTACGGAGGGGATGTTTATGTTCCCGAGCTAAGCGGTTAAAGGGGTGGAAGCCATCCTGTCTTTCGCTTATCCGGAGCGAGAGGAGCCCCTCTCGTGCCTGCAGGCACGTATTTCCGAATGGGAATCTTCCAATTAGCTCCGTCCGGCGAATGACGTCAGGACGCAACGCGGTGACGTTAGGCATTGCCCGCTCAGGAATTCCTCAGCTTCCTGCCCGCGAAGTGAACACTGTCAGGAGAGGGTGAACTGCTTTCGGTGGAGGTTTCAGTGCCTGTCGAGGGCATGATAGAGTTAATCGTAATTAAATAATGAAAATTCCGCTATGCTACGACTGTTCGGGGAATTCGGTGGGGTTTATCGGGCGTTTGTTGGGGAAGTGCTTGGCGGCATCGCCTGAGGACAGCCTGGACGACTGCGAAACTGTGGCTTTGGTAAGTTTTCTGCTTGCGGGGGGGGGGGGGGGGGGAAAGAATATTAGTTTGGCAATGGGTGAATAAGAATGCCTCAAGCACTTTTATCTTAATCGTTAAGTGAAGATGAGAAAGAATAGTGTGAACATGAGTAGAAAATTGAGTCAAGAGAAGAGAGAAGAAAAAAATAAAAATTAAAAAGAAGTGGAAAACTCAAAGAATGATAAAGGAGCAGACAGTGAAAGAGTGGAAAGGAAATGGAAAAGCGTCATAGGAGGGGAAATGACCAAACGGGTAAGGGATGAGATTATGGCATCCAGTCGGAGTAAAAGACCTACCCCAATTGAAATTTGAGTTCATTCCCCCGTCAGTAAAAAATCTCACTCACGTAACTTAAAAGGAAAATTTTCCTTTGAGCCTAAAATAAGAAAGTGGTGGGCTGAGAAACGACAAATGGCTTGTTTTCGTGATGCAGACGCCATAAAAATAAGCACTTGAATAATTTAGTGGCCTTGAGGGGCGGGGGTGAAGACATTGGGGGCGTGGGCTCAAAACTCCGCTCCCCACCTTCCTTCACTTACGCGTTTGTGTGACGTTCGTTTGGGATTTCCATTGAAAGACGTCCGTTAGTCCTTCCATTGAGAAGAGAACATGAATTCAATTAACTCCTTCACGAAAACAAATTCAAGATGACCCACGTCTCCAGACAACTAAATAAATCACGTCCAAGAAGCAAAACTTTCCCCCATTCGAAACTTCGGCCCAATTTAATTTTCCTTTTTCTTTTGCGATCAAAGTATGGGGAAACGGAAGAGACCACTCCAAGGAATGAGTTTTCCACGTTTAAAATCCTAAATATCTAATTCGAGTCACTTTTACAAAGCCTTTTTCCTTTGGATCTTTCGTTTTGCATTCGAAATGAGTAAAAAATTAAATTAGGATGATTCCAGCGGAGGCCATTTTGATTTTGTTCAATTTGGGATATTAAAATTTAGAAAACATCCGCTGATACTCTTTTAACTTATTTAATTACGCGAAACTAAAGGGTGCTTTTGGCCCTTCGCTCACGGTTGACCTTCATACTGAAGTGCTGAATGCAGGAAGGATCCTGTCGACGCCCCTTCCGAAAGGTTTCGTTGGAGAAAAACGAAAAGAAAGGAAAATATGGTGCGAACAAAGAAGGGTTGAGCTTTAGGGGCGTGAACCGATTAAGCGCTAATTAGACTTAATAAAAGTGAAACTCCCACGCGGAAGGTGTGGCCATTAAGAAATGGGGGAGATTTTAAACAAGAGGAAACGGCATGGGACAAGAAAGGAAAAAATGAAAGGCAGAGGAAGGTACCTCTTTGATGGCGTTGGTCAACGCCAAATGAAGGCAACAGGAGAATCCAATGAAATGGCCGTCTGGCTTCCTCATTGGTAACGATTCTCGCGGAAATTAAAAAGAAATCAGAAGAGGAAAGGCGACAAAGATTTATTAGTGTGACAGTTTGAGTAATGTCTTGGAGGGTTGGCGCACTCCCCACCGCCCTCTCTTCTGGGAATTCAATCCTCGCCCGCTTTCCTTCTGTTATATTAACGCGAAATCAAAAGATTACTTGGTTCACGTCAACTTACCGTTAATGATTTAGCCGATGATTGATGGTATTGACGGCAAATTCATGAATTAATTATTTTCATCGGCAGTCACTTTTCCTGGTAATTAATTGTGATATTTCAGCGGAGGTTGTCATTAAAAACAAATGGAATCGCCGAAAAAGCGTTCATTCTTTCGGTTAAATGAATTCGAACAAAACCGATTGTTGAAACAGTGGAACTTCGTGGCTTTAGAAAAGGAATTGTTTTCTTACTCTGTGACTCGACGTTAATTTCACTTACTCGGAAACCGGTTTTGTTTTGTTGTTTATCGAGAAATTGTCAATAGTCCTTTTGAATTCCTCGATTTTATTGTCGCTTTTGTCGGCGACTTTCGGTTTCGGCCAGCAGTTCCCATTAATTCGTGGTTGAATTTTGCAAAGCCCAACCCGTTCAGTTCAACGGTCACTTTTTGTTAGCAAATTATCAGTTCCTCAGAATGCCCCAAGAGCTCATTTTGGAATCATGTCCTGGTCAATATTCTCCCAGTTAGTAATTTTTTACAAGATGCATTACCTGTTGACAAATAAACATTTGATTTATTTAAATTTCAGAATCACAGCCCCCACATACAGACGGAGAATGAGAACAAGAATCGGATCCACAATGATTCGCACGAAATCGAGCTCGTCGAGGTGACAAGGGAGGGCCATGAGAGAGCCGACCCCAGGCAGTTCGAGCTGCTCAAAGTCCTCGGCCAGGGCTCATTTGGAAAAGTCTTCCTAGTCCGAAAAATAGTTGGCAAAGACAAGGGAACTCTCTACGCCATGAAGGTTTGTCTAAGCGTTGGCCAAATTTGTTAAAAATAAAACAGATGATTGAGATTTTAATCCTTTTGCGGCAGAGGATAAATTAGTAATTTGTTTGTGAATAGGTTTTAAAAAAAGCGACTCTCAAAGTGCGGGACAGAGAGAGGACGAAAATGGAGAGAAATATTCTAGTCGACGTCCGGCATCCCTTCATCGTCCGCCTCCACTACGCCTTCCAGACAGACGGCAAACTGTACCTGATCCTCGACTTCCTCAGGGGCGGCGACCTCTTCACCCGCCTCTCCAAGGAGGTCATGTTCACCGAGGAGGACGTCAAGTTCTACCTCGCCGAGCTCGCCCTCGCCCTCGACCACATACACTCCCTCGGGATCATCTACCGCGACCTCAAGCCCGAGAACATCCTCCTCGACGCCGACGGACACATCTCCCTCACCGACTTCGGCCTCAGCAAGCAGCCCCTCGAGGAGCCCACCCAGAAGACCTACTCCTTCTGCGGCACCGTCGAGTACATGGCCCCCGAGGTCGTCAACAGGAAAGGACATTCCTTCGCCGCCGACTGGTGGTCCTTCGGCGTCTTGATGGTGAGTCTTTCAGCTTCGGCGGCCCGGTGAGTCTTTTAGCCCTTTCGCAGCCACTCTCAACTAAAAAATAAACACTCTCAGTTTGAGATGCTCACGGGCTCGCTCCCCTTCCAAGGAGCCAACAGGAAGGAAACGATGACGATGATCCTGAAGGCGAAGCTGGGGATGCCCCAGTTCCTCTCCCAGGAAGCGCAGTCCCTCCTGAGGGTCCTCTTCAAGAGGAACCCCGTCAACCGACTGGGGGCCGGCCCCGAGGGGGTCAAGGAGATCAAGAACCATTCCTTCTTCGCCACCATCGACTGGGAGAAGCTCTACAACAAGGAGATACAGCCCCCCTTCAAGCCCGCCGTCTCCAGAGCAGACGACGCCTTTTACTTCGACAGCGAATTCACATCGAAGACGCCTCGAGGTGGGTGTCCCACATTTGGCCATCTCTCGTCCCCTCTCGTCCCCTCTCGTCATGACCGCCTCTCTTGCAGACTCTCCTGGAGTGCCTGCCAGCGCGAATGCCCACGAGCTGTTCCGGGGGTTCAGTTTCGTGGCTCCCTGTCTTCTGGACGACGTGCCCGCGTCGAACGCCCCCGACAAGCCGAACGACTCCCTGTCGAAGGTGAGGTGAAGAGCGCTAATTGTGGGTGTCGGAATCTGAGTTTGGTTTCTTGTTTCAGCTGGCGTTTGTCAAGTCGAATTCCATTCAGGACGAGTACGAGTTGCGGGAGGAAATCGGCCGGGGAAGTTACTCGGTTTGCCGGAAGTGCCTGCACAAAGCGACGCGGATAGAGTACGCGGTCAAAGTGATAGAGAAGAGCAAAAGAGACTGCCAGGAGGAGATAGAAATCTTGCTGCGGTACGGGCATCACCCCAACATCGTCACCCTGAGGGACGTCTACGAGGACGACAGGCACGTCTACCTGGTGATGGCCCTCCTGCGAGGGGGCGAGCTCCTCGAGAGGCTGCTCCGCCTCAGGGTGTTCTCCGAGAGGGAGGCCGCCAACGTCATGCACGTCATCGCCTCCACCGTTCAGTACCTGCACCACAACGGGGTGAGCGCAGCCCCGTCCCCGCCCTCCGCTCCCCAGACCCCCTCACCCTCTCTTCCCTTCCAGGTGGTGCACAGGGACCTCAAGCCCTCCAACATCCTCTACGCGAGCGAGCAGGGCGGCCCGGAGAGCCTCACCCTCTGCGACTTCGGCTTCGCCAAGCAGCTGCGGGCGGAGAACGGTCTGCTCATGACCCCCTGCTACACGGCCAACTTCGTCGCCCCCGAAGTGCTCAAGAGGCAGGGCTACGACGCCGCCTGTGATATCTGGTCCTTAGGCATTGTACTCTACACGCTCCTCGCGGGGTGAGTCTCATGCCGTAATGGTTCAGTCGGGGCGGCGCCTTCCTCCTCACTCGCCACTTGTCCATTCCAGGCACGCCCCCTTCGCGAGCGGCCCCTCAGACACCCCCGCCGAGATACTGAAGCGCATCAGCAACGGGAAGTTGGAGCTGGAGTCGGGGAACTGGGCGTGCGTTTCGAACGAGGCGAAGGAGCTCGTGCGGAGGATGCTCCACGAGGACCCCCACAGGAGGCCCACGGCGGGGCAGGTGGTGCAGAACCCGTGGGTGGTGGGGAGGGCCGGGCTGCCCACCCGCAGGCTGGTGGTGCAGGAGCCGGGGTCGCTGAAGGGCGCGGTGGCGGCGACGTACCGGGCGCTGAGTCAGTCCCCCAGGGCCCCCAACCTGGGCCCGGTGGTGATGTCGGAGCTGGCGAGGAGGCGGAAGAAGTCGCGGCCCAAGTCGAACACGGATTCCTAAGTGAAAGCGTGAAAGTGGCGCAGGGCGCTCATGAAGAAGGAATGAGTCTGATGGTTGTGCATTGTACAAATCTGTGTTATTGTTATAATGTATAATTAATTTAAATATAATATTAATTATGTTAATGAAAAAGAAGTTGACTTTAGGTGAACGCTATTAATAAACCGAGTCTAATCTGGGGTTGGAAGGAACAAATGAAATTGAAAGTGGAGAGGGAGAGAAAAGAGAGAAATAGAATTGAGGTGGAACGGTGAAAAAGAAAAGAAGGTACAATCGCAGTACAACAGAATGTGGTAATGAAGGGAAGAGAAACTAAAAGAAATGGGGTGCGATGAAAAAAGGAAGGCAGGAGTTGCAGTTGATTTTAACACCAAAAGTCCGGTATTCTGACGTTAATATTTCTAGAAATAGATTTGCAAAAGTTGGAACATGAAAGTCTCTTTCATCGCGTGAGAGAAAATGGAAATCTGTTATGAAAGTCCCAAAGGCGCCGATAAAAGGGATAAAATGACATTTGTTTTTTGAAATAAATAATTCCCAATTGAATAAAAATATTTCATTTTATATTTCACACTTTGAGTTTTTTTTGTATTTAGGCTAAAAGTAAATATCACCACTTCATTTCTCTTCAATTTAAATTTAATAAATACTCTTTAAAATCCCAACGAGAGCCGCATCACCCGGACATTTTCTCCTGAATCATGCACTCCGCGTGGTACACCTTCAAGCAGACCAGATAGTCCCTCGCCAGCCGGAAAAGAATGTAATAATTCACGAAGAGGAGCAGCGTCACCGACAGCACCTGATGCCACTCCGACGCCAGCGCCAGCGTCGTCAGCTGAACCACCACCAGCAGCGTCTGCAGACACAGCAACCCGAACATCAGGATGGAAGGATCGTTGAACAACGCCTGGAAAAACCAGGAAAACAACTCTCTTTCATCCACTCCCTCCCCCTCTGCCCCAAACCCCCGCCCTCCCTCTCTTACGTAAAACTTCCCGTGCATCAAGTTCCCCGGCTCGGCGGCGGTCGCCACCCCCTCCGCCCTGTACAGGTCCTTCGAGTGCCTCACCAGCGCCCCCTGGCTCCACAGCACCGACTCGTCCCACACGTGGATGGGGATGTGCTGGCCGCGGCCCGAGACCTTGGTCCACCGGCCCAGGTGCAGGGCGGCCCTGTGGAGCGTGTCGCAGTAGGAGACGGGGTAGCAGTAGGCGCTGAGCATGGTGAAGCAGGCCAGCCAGACGAGGGCGAGGTGCTGGGTGGCCCAGTAGGTGTCGTAATGGAGGGAGGCCTGGGCGAAGCAGCAGGGGACGAACCCGGAGTAGTAGGCGCTCAGCACGGAGCTGAACAGCACCTGCTTGAGCCTGGAGTTGAAGTCTGTCTTGAAGGAGTCCACCTCTTTGCGAATGGACTGGGGTGAGGCTGAGCAGTTGTGGATGGGTTTTCCTGGAATGAGCAAGTTGTGGAGAACAGTTGGCCCTGGCAATCAAGGGCTACTCACCAATGACAGGTTTCTTTTTGGTGTCTTTACTGGTGCAGGCAAATGATGAGACATCAAAGAAAGGAACAACACTGAGTCCAAAGAGTATGAAGTAAAAAGAAATCCTGGAAAGGAGATTCCTCTTGAAATGTCTCCACAATGGGACAGTCCCATTCAAAATACTCACGGGTAACACAAATAAAAAATTTTCACTATGGGATGGTTCTTCATAATGTGGTAGGCACAATAGACGAGGGAAGTGAGTACTGTGATGAGCAGAAGCAGAGCCAGAAGTTTCTGGAACAGAGGCCACAATGATGCAGGAGCACACTTGGAGAGGAAGTAGCTCAGCACTGAGAACACCAGTCTTCTGCCCAGGATGGTGATGATGAAGCCAACCAGGTAGGGATCTATCAGGTAAAAGTTCTGCAAAAGACAGACAACACTTTGCACCTCCATGTGGCCATGCTGGAGCCCCAAGAGTCTGCACCTACCATGGTGTACCTGGTGTAGGAGTGAGGCAGCCACCACACTGACCTGTACAGGTTGAGGAATTGCAGGAATGAAGCAATGAGTGTGAATGTGAACATGTAGAGCTCAAAGGCAATGGCGCCTTCCTGCGGTATGTGGGGTGTGGGGATGTGTCTGGGGGAGGGCGCCCTCGACGCCAGGGCCTCCTGCGGTGAATGAATGGGGCACCTGGGGCAGAGCAAGCAAGAGTTGAGGCAGTCGGCAGCTCCTCTGAAGGCCATCAGTTCTGCTTACCTGGGCCTGACGCAGTCGTCGGATGCGAAGTTGCCTGAGCCGGGCGCAGTCCTCCCTGCAAGGGGTTTGCCGAGGTTTTTCTTGGCAGTGGGCATTGCCTGGAGGAGAGGGACTACAGTAAATAAATAAGAAGTGGCAATGTTTGAAAGTTGAAGCAAGGAATTTTACTCACGATTATTTTGAATTTTCTGCGCGGGCAGCACAAAAAAACTACTTTATAAACAAATGACCCATTAGTGAGGGTTATCCGAAATTGAAGAAAGACGAAACTGCGATAAATCTTTATTTAAAAACAGAATACATCTGCCAATTCTGCATTTCTGCATTTATGGATTGTTATTGTCGTGTCAGCAGACGCAGTAGCAGAAGCAATCGTTGATGAAAATCAAAATTTGGTCTAAAACATCCAAAACAGATTACGACAAGATAACTTTTACGGAATTGTGGAGCTTATTATAATTCTCTAATTCAAAATAAGAGCGCAATTCAGTTTAATTTACATTTTCCCTTAGTTTATGTCGTGTGATTTCACGTTGGCACCACTGATCCATTCACAAGTCCGTTACGGATGCGATTCACTGACGCGGTTCTTTTGAAAATGGGCAAAACTCAACATTTTTCACGTTCGCTTTCGTTAACTCTGTCTCAGTACTTTGTTTTATATCATGCAAGTGAATTAGAGGTTTTTGCAGCGTTTGGCACTAACTGCCTCTCCGACATATGGCATTTAAAATAATTTTTCAATTTCAACTTTAAAATTAAATCCGAAATCGGATTCGTTGCCACTCGACTGAAAGACCCGCTTATTTTAAAATAATAATTATTTGTAAAATTTTGTAAAATTGTAAACATTTGTAAAATTTTTCGAAAAAACCTTAATTCCTGGCAAACAGGATCTATAAAACACGAACATTAACAGCAATAAATAGACTATAAAAATGTCTTCCTTTGGCGAATTATTTTTGCTGAAATTATCTTAATAATTGCAAATAATGGCACGAGAAATTCGGCGTTTCCCTCCAACTTTCCTGGGGGAGAACTTTCAAAATGTAAATAAAGATGAAAACCCCTAACAGAAGAAGTACAATTGGTGGCATTTCCATTGGCTTCCAGTAATCACTCGAAGATGCCCTATCATCAAAAAACACTGTAAGCAGTTCTCTTGGCAGTTACATTGAATGAAACCTCAGAGCAAAACAGTAAATGTTCATTGTGTGCGATTCTGAATTTTCCTTTCGTCTCAGGCTAATTTGCTGGAAATTTGAATTCGTTCGGGAGAAACGGGAGAAAATGAATACTTAGCGATAAACATTCCATTAGGAATGCTCTCGTGATCGTCTCGATCGTCACCCTTTTCGTCGCTTTCTTTCTGCCGACAATGGCGACAACGAAACAAGAAAAAGCAATCAGGTTTCGTTTGAATTCGTTTGAATTCGTTTACTTTATTATTGCCGCGTGTGACATTTCGTCTTCATTCAGGTTTGCGCGACAACTTCGGGTCGTGACCTCCCCCAGCTATCGAGTCTCCACAAATTTATTATTATCGCCACTCGCACATAAAAAACCTGATTTCTGCGCCTAATTAACCAACGCTTCCCGCTACCGGAGTTGTGTGAAAAGGACTGCTTTTAATGGGACTGCTTTGCCCTCAGCTTAACCCATAACATCCACAACTTATTAACCCCTCAGCCCTCCTCCCCGACAGAGGTTCACTCCCGGTTTCCGCTGCTCACAGCCCGAAATTAGTGCGATTAACAGTCCCGAACACAAATTAATGCTAACAACTCAAATAAAAAGTTTCCGCTTGATTTTTCATTGAAAGATTTACTGAGTTGCGGTGCCCAGCACGACACCAGTTTGCTGCCCTTTCCCCCTTCGAAGTGGCCACGCTGGCCCCCATCGGCCCCTTTCGCCCCTTCGGGAAAGCGCTCAGGCAACCGCCCCGCACGGGGGATGTGCCTTTAGCATAGCAAACGCTTTTCCTCACCGAAAAGGGGGAAGGTTTTTATGGTGAAATTATTTTGGTTGGACGAAGAGTTGAGTTGAAAATATTTTTAGGGAAAAGAGTGGATGGCGAGGAGGCTTTACTTGATAAATTCAATAACGAATGGAGAAATCACGAAGAAAAGTGAGAGGAAATTAAAGTTGAAATCCACTCTTTTTTGTTATTAATAAATCGACTTAAATTAAAGCGTTTAATGTCACTTTTTAATATGTAAAATCTCATCTCGAGTTTAATATTTCCTTTAAATTGCCATAAATTCAATTCATGTTTATTTTAATTGCAATTTACGTGCAATTCCAGTGGAAAAGAAGTCCAGAGAAAGGATTAAAAGCGCCTCCCCTTCTGTTGTCGCTCCTTTTGCCCCATTTCGTGGCCGCCCTCGTCTGCTCTGCTCCCAAGCAGTGCTCCCAAGGGGCCCCAAGGGGCGCCTCCTGGGCCCCACTCCCGAAAGGAGCGCCCAAAGCCCGACCAACTCAACTTCCTCCTAATTTGTTGCACTCATCGTCGGACAGCCTTCGCTACAACATTTCTCCTTCCAACTGTCGATGATGATGCACACGAACTTGTTCCAAACTACATCCGGCATTCTCACACACGCCCTGTCGGAAAGAATGTCAGCCATTCATGAAAAAACTCCACATCGACTGGGAATTTAATCGTGCTTTAAATAACGATTACTCGCATATTTAATTAACTTAGCAACAATTAATTCCATCCCAGCGCCCCTCGCCGAATTTTATTATTTCCTCTCCACGGAGGCTGAGCCCCGACCGACCAGCCTTCGCCCCTTGAGCCTCCGGGAGGGCTGCAGGGGGGCCCAACAACGCTGCCCGAAGGAATGGAGGAAATAAAAACGAGGATCTTCGAAATGCCGAGTGAGGGGACAAATAAGTGTAAAGCGGCATTAGGAATTAATTAAGTGGCGCATCGCCGACTGGGGGACGGGGTCTTGTGCAACCCCGAAGTGGCGAAGACAGCTGTTTGGAGAGGACATGTTTGGCTGATGTGGGAGAAGTTGTTTGGCAGGAGTTGCATAAGGCAGAGGATGGGAGAGTGTCAACGCGAGGACTGTTGACCTATTTAAGGGGGTCGAGTGGCCTCTGGCGGGCGGGGGCGGTCGGGGCGTTCCTTTTGGGGCGAGAGTGGGCTGACGCGGGGACACACTGCCTCGGATTTCCGATAGCTCACCATTTCGGCCTTTCTAAGCCGCATTATTGAGCCGCTCACTGCGTTCGCCTCAAATTTCACTCACTTAGACTTTATTAAATTAATTTTTTTATTGGAGGCCAGGGAGACCAGCGTAGAACATTCATTTCTCTAATTAAGTATTCAGCCTTTTTAGTTAAAAATTCAAATATTTCTTAAAACAAATAGTTATTTATTTTTAATTCGAGGATTAAACGTTAGTGCAATGCGTGTGGCCCGCAGGTATTTTCTTTAAAGAACACTTTGTCGCTGCTGACTCCCTTTTGAGTGAGCTCTGTTCTTGAGACGCCCCTGATATCGCCTTCCTCCCCCGCCCCTCCCCCGACCATTTCGTGTTCCAACGACCGAAAAGGGCGCTTTCTCAAACCATTCGCAACGACGACGACAACTGAACCGTTCGATTTACATAACGCCGCTCACTTACGCAAGTTAATTAATTGAGGAACATCGAAACGCGGGCAGAATTAATTGAGAAGGTCTCCTCTCTTCCGAATCCATTTCCGGTTCCCCTCGGCACCCAGTCAGCACTCCAGCGCTCCTCAGGCCTTCTGGGGCGCACCACAACTCGGAGGGGCACAAGAGCGCAGCCCCGGGCAACGCTTTCGCTTCGCCAAGTCGTCGCACTGCCAATAAATTCGCTGAATTATGGCATTTCGAGGTCCGAGTGAAGCGGGAGATAAACACATCAGCCGAAGGAGGCGGATCGACCACTTCCTGAATAATCACCTACAAACGCCTCCGAGTCACCGGAGAAGATTAATCCAATCGGCCTTGTTCGACACCAGAACAACACGAGAAACCGTGCGAAACTTTCTTCAGCCCAGATGATTGACACACTTCCCAGAATGGCAGCGCACCCCTGCCCCCACACAGGGGCATTGTTCCTCCCCCTCGGGCCGCCCGCGGGCCATTGTCTCCCCGAGCCCACGGGCCCCGAGGGCCGAGGGCCCGCGTCGCGCCACTCAACAGGAAAACTATGCGTTTCTGTTAACGATTGACCGATCCTCGCCTTTCCCATGAATATTCCGCTTTGTTGTTTGCTAACTAACCTTCCTGGACGCGTGTTTCAATGCAACCGCCGCTCTGTGACACAATCCATTTGACGGAAGAGTGAGTCCCCATCGCCCCCGCCCCCGCTAGGTGAGCGGCGCACACTCACAAAAGCCTCAAATAAACCAATTTTAATAATAACCAAACGCAGGCACCATCTGGGCATTCTGTCGGCGTGTCGTCGAGGACCGCGTCGAGGTGGCGGTGGGCGGCGAGGCCTCGCAGACGTTGCATCACAGTGTCCCACTTTGGCCGACCGGTCGCTCATCTGCCTCGCACCCCGGTCACAGAAAGCGACACGACTGTTGCGAAACGGCTTCACTGAGAAAAGTCACTTGCCGATTGCAGAGGCCGAGTGACACTGACCTCGGCGAGGGAGTCCCGGTCAGCGATGGACCGCATTCCTGCGTTATCGCCTCCCTTCACCGCACTCTTCTTTATCTGCTAAGTGCTCATCCCCTATTCGAGGCAACTTTCCTTATCGGGACCGGTCAGTGACTCACTTATCTGGCGAGAGCATCCCGCCGTTGCGCAACGGTTCTCCGTAATGCACACCCTCTTTATCTGGAGAGGAGCTCTAAAAGGAGCGTTGGCCAACGGCCGGCCGTATTTGGGCTACTCACTCTCGAGGCATTCCACCCCTTTCGTTGGGCAACGGTCCCTCCACCTCTCCTTGGAAAGTGGGAGAAGCACCGCCACTGATCGTTTCCGGTTGTTCTCAATAAAAGCGGCCATAACAGTTAACGAACCGATCAAAGCGTCCACATTCGAGCGTTAACGGGCTAATAGTCCGAGTTTTATGGTGGCATTCCCGTTTCCTTTGGCACAATGGCGACAATCTCCCCTGGCAGGCAATTAAGCCCTGGAACCTGCACTTCCATTGGTGGAGTGAATGGAAAACTGTCGAGCGGCGGAAGTGAGCAAAGGAGCTTTCAACCACTGTTCCGCTCCATTTAAATTCCCCAATTTTATGGAAACGTAAAATGTTTTCGGGAATGTTTCACAAAATCATTATTCATCTTCTGGTTCATTTGAAGAAACCCCGTTACCAAACATTTTAATTGTGTTTTATGGGCTCTTTTCTTTGAGCTGCCACTTGTATTTTTAGCTGCTCTCTGCCACTCTTTCATTTCATCAGTACGCAGATCCAGGGAAAAATGGCCGGAAACCGACCAAATACAAATCCTCAATTGAATAAATCGTTCGAGGCAACAATGGCGAGCGGACGAAGCGTTTAATCAGGCGAGCCCAGGGATTTCCCACACTTTTTGTTGTTTGTGTGAAGGGTTGGGGGGCGGGGGCGAGGGGCGGTTCGTCCAAGCGTAACCCGTTCAATCGCGAAGAAGGCGGTGGTCGCGCAGGGCAGGAGTCCACAGAAAACAAGCCAAGTGTATAAATAAGTGACAATTGTTTATTTTACGTAAATGAAAGTTTGTTATGACATTTCTTATGTACAATCAGTTTGATTAGAGTATCTCACTCACACCGACATTGTCATTCTCGCGTCCTCAACTTAAATATACAAAATATTTCATTATAAACATACTAAAAATTCCTTTTTTTCATTACCTCAAAAAAATTATTGCTTTTTTAGTCTTTCCGTTCATTTCGAGGAATTTCTTCGGGGAGAGGAGAGAGTGAGATGATCAGTCGCTGAGGTCATCCAGAGTGGACGTCGGACGGCGGAAGTGGCGACCGCCCACAGCGATGCTGCTGAGCAGAGTCAGCTGTCGCTCGACATTGCCAGAGCGCGACAGAGGAGGAGTTGCATTAAAGGACGACAAAAGGAACAACCTTGGCATTTCTATGGGAAGTCGTGTGGGGATGAGGGTGCATTGGGGGAGAGGGGAGGGAAGGAGAGGAGGTTTGGCGCTGGATGAGCTAATTTAATTGGGGGTGCCTCGTACAACTTGTCAGCAGCAGCATCGCCTGAGCCGCGGTCGCTCGATGAAAGAAACAAAAGTAAATTTCCTCTAAATAAAACGGCACAGCAGTCAAAGGTTAACGATTTCGGTCTATTTTAACATCATAAATCTCGCCGTGATAGACGGGAAAAGGGAAAACAAAGACTCGAATGATAATCGGGCATGTGTTAATTTGTCAGACAGTATTTGCAAAGTTTGGCCAACGAATTAGCACTTGACTGTTCGAAATTCTCAATGAACCGACTAATTGCTGAGTCATTCCCTCATTATTTATCCCCTTTGCTGCTTTCTCGGCCCCGACACACCGAAGCGACAAAAAAACCGGAAGCTTCGACAGTTCGCCCGTCGCTTCGCTCGCGACGCTCAAAGCCGTTGCCTCCGCTCAAGATGGCCGCCGCGACAGCAGCGCCGCCCTTCGGCGACTGCTTCGCCCGGCTGACGCCAGGCCGCAGCACCGGCGAGCGGCTTTGAGCCCCGCGATTGGCCCGCGATTGGCCCGCGATTGGCCCGCGATTGGCCCGCGATTGGCCCGCGATTGGCCGCCGTCCACTCTCAACAACCGACAAAAAATGACTTAGTTCTTATTTTCTATTCTTTTTACATTAAGTATGTAGTAATAATAATTAAAAATAATAATAATAACAGGAACATGGTACATTTGTTCAAGTAACAAAACAATATTTTAAACTAACCTTGATTTCCTTGACGACAAACAAAAGCCGAAAAGGGCGAGGGGAAGAGGGGGGCCAAAAAGCCGTCGCCCTCCCCCGCCCGGCCTTTTCCTCCCCTTTTGCGCAATTATAATTTTCTCAGTCGATTTCATATAAAACATAGAATGTATAGAAAATAACCTTTTACTCCAAAAGTATACTTGGGGTTTCCCCGAGGGCTGACTTAGTTCAAATTAAACAATACCAGATCACAATAGGCCTACTTAGCATAAATAACTATGAATAAAACGTCCGGACATGATTAGTGTACAATCCAAAGCGTTAAATTAAAAAAAATAATAATTTTTTCCGTTAAAAAAGAGCCCGGGGCGGAGGAAAAACAAAACCGCCCGAACCTTTTTTGTCAAATAAATGAAAAGTCACAGAAAAATTACATTTCGAAAAAAAGGGAATTCGTCAGGTCCAATTAATAAATAATTACATGTGCCTACGACGCCGGGCGGCGCTGCGTCGCTTTCAGTCATCAACGCCCGGCGCCGCACACATCAGTCGTTCGAGATCACAAACATTCACCCAGGGCGGCTGGGGCGGAGGCGCTAAACCTCCGTCGCCAGCGTCCCAGGCCCTCCTATCACGTAGACGCTGCTGGGCGTCGCCCCGCTGCTCACCGCGCTCTGACTGTCCTTGTCGAACGGTCTCTTGACTAAGTGCGTCTCGCTGGAAGAAGAGGTGGCGGTCAGTGGTGGTTAGTGGGGGCGTTGGGGGGAGGGGCGTTAAGGGAGGGGCGAGGGGCCACTCACCTCGAGTTGCAGAGCGAAGAGTCTATCGAGAGGACGGATATCCTCTGGTCGGTCCTCAGCCCGGGACTACACAGGCTGTCGAGGTCCTTCTCGGACTTGGAGGGCGTCCTCTGAGAATGGCGGTGAGTGGAAGCGTCGAGGTATTTATCTACTAGGAGGGCGGAGGCTCGCTGGGACTGGCGGTGGAAGGCGGTGTCTGTGTTGAGCTGCTTGTGGGAGCGGGTCCTGGGGAGGGGGTAGACGGGGAGCGGGTCGCAGGTCTTGGCGAAGCAGAGCTCGCTGTTGGCGACGTTCTCGCTGACGCTGAGGATGTTGGTGCCCCCCCCGCGGTCGTCGGCCATCTGCGAGGCGGCGAGGACGTTGTTCACGCTCTTGCCCCAAGTGTTCTTGATCATGTGGGCATCCCCCGCGCCCCCCATCATGCCCCTCTTGCTCATCGAGCTGTGCACTGAGTTCTGTTCGTTCTGCAGCCGCGCTTCGTTGTCCGCCTTCTGCTGCTCCCGCTTCTGTTTCTGTTTCATACACATAACTACCACCGCACTGACTAGAACGAGGACAGGAACTGCTGTTGAGAGGGTGGCTATCACCACGACGTGCTCCGTCGACAGGCCGCCGTCGTCGGTTCTTTCCGATATGTGCTTCGACATGTTCCCTGTCCGCCAGTACATGTTCACATTGCCACCCCCACTCTCACTGACCGCCTTCTCGCACAGGCTCCCCACGAACCCCGCGGGGCACTCGCACTCGAAACTGTTCACCCGGTTGATGCACGTCCCCCCGTTCTTGCAGGGCGACGAGATGCACTCGTCTATCTCCTTGCTGCAGTCTTTCTCCTTGAACCCCGGCCGGCACATGCACTGGTAGTCGTTCACCAGGTTCTTGCACGTGGCCCCGTTCGCGCAGGGCTTCGCCAGGCAGTAGTCCACCCGGCTCTCGCACTTCGGCCCGAGGTACCCGGGCACGCACTGGCACCTGTGCGCTCCCACCATGTCCACGCAGGTCCCCCCGTTCAGGCACACCACGTCCAGGCAGTCGTCGATGTTCACCTCGCACCGCTGCCCCCTGAACCCGTTCGGGCAGCTGCACTCGAACCCGTTCACGAGATCCCTGCAGGTCCCGCCGTTCTGGCAGGGGTTGGGGTTGCAGTCGTCCACCTCCGTCTCGCACCTGGTCCCCGTGAACGCGGGGCTGCACCGGCACTGGAACCCCTGCGGGGTGTCCACGCAGGTCGCCCCGTTCAGGCAGCTCGTGTCCCTGCAGGTCACGGTCACCACCTCGCAGTGCTCGCCGTGGAAGCCCCTGGGGCACTCGCAAGTGTACCCCTTCCCGATGTCCTTGCACGTGCCCCCGTTCTGGCAGGGGTTCTGCTGGCTGGAGCAGCTGTCCAGCATGTGCTCGCAGTCTCTGCCCGTGAAGCCGGGCTTGCAGCTGCACGTGTACGAGCCTTCGCCGGTGTTGAAGCAGATCCCGCCGTTCTTGCAGGGCTTGTGGTTGGTGCAGTAGTTGAGATCTTGGTTGCAGAAGAGCCCTCCCCAGCCCTCCTCGCAGATGCAGTCCCACTGGTTCTGGCAGGTGCCGTGGAGACACCCGGGGTACCGCTCGCACTCGTCGCAGAACTTTCCCTGCCACCCTCTCTGGCATCTGCAACGACCCACAGGTTAGCTTCCCCGCTCTCGGCTCCTCCCATCCCCTCCCCACATTTCACGCATCACTTTCCATGAGAACGCCCTTTTATTCCCCATTAATCGAGCCTCCTCATTATGAAACCAATCTATAATTACGCTCGCCTCGCTTTTATGGCCTCCGCTCGGCCTTCCGATGCGAACGGGAACGCCGAGAGATAAGGCACGCGCACGGCCGGTGTGCACCCCGGCGGTGCTCAAGAGAAGAATGAGAGCACAGGTGTGTGTGGTCCCGTGTAAAAATCGCCCAGTCACAATGGCCGCCCCCCGCCCTCCCCAGAGACATTTTTGATAATTATTTTCATTGGAGGAGGGGCGTCCTCGCTCGTTAGCGTGCCACGACAATTCCTCATCCAATTACAACTAATTCGTGTCGGATTTGGTGTTAATGTTTTTGTTCTCCGATCCCCGACGACAGGACATCAGACCACCCGTCACCGCAACAGACTCCCGAACAATTCACGTTGGGGGCTCACAATACCTAATTTCTGGCGACTCATGGCGTGACAGTCCCCGCTACTTACAGGCATTGGTTGGGCTTGTCGCAGTGTCCGTGGGCTTCGCTGCAGCCTGGAAGGCATCTCGCTGGAAGAGAAAGACAGAAATGAATGGGCTGCCAGGGAAGGCGCTGGGGGGTCTGGATTTACATAAAAAAGCCGAAAAAGGCACCCTTTATGAATCGACTCGATTCCGGGAGTCATGGAAGCGGAACACTTTCCGCTCGGAGAGATCTAATTCATTAAATGGCTATAAAACGAGGATTCGTCCTTTGAGGAAATAACCCTCCCGGACGAAAAATGGAAACCAAGTCCCCGAAAACAAAGGAAGCTTCCAAATGGAAACGAATGCGGGGGCAGGGCAATTAAACGCCCTTCCCCTCCCGAATGTTTTATGCGGAGAAGGAATCTCCTCAATGAAACCGTTTCCGGTTCCGACGCATCTCGATCGATATCTCGAACCTAATTGCCTTCCAAGGAACCGAGTTTCGCCCGTTTGCACCTCGCTAAACCGGAAGTCATGCGCTCGGGGTTAAAACCCGCACGCAATAATTAATCCTCTCCATTTGCCTTGGCCTCCTGTGCCCATGTTGCTTATATTATTATAAATACTTAGAAAAATAATGTCGCGCCCATTCGGCCTGCTGCCCTCCATTCACGCAACAAGGCCCAGCCCCTCGCCCGCCAGCATCCCCTCCGCGCGTCCCCTAATTCATTCCAGGCCCGCCACCCCGCCAATTACCCCTATGAGCACCCCAGTTCGTCATCACCTGCACCCCAACCCCTTCTGCTCAACCCTTCAACGTGGGCTTCTCAACTGCCACCGTTTTTTTGGCGACTGATTTCATTCAAATGCTCTCTCCCTCATTGGCCGACCAAATGCCTTTTTTAGGCGCGTCGCGTCCCTTCGCCTGCGCAATTTCTGCGCCACCGCCAAAACTCCACTAAATCCCGACCCCCGCCCTCCTAAATAAATTCTTTCTTCAACCCACACAAACAAACAGTTCCGCTTGCTAAATTGCTTCCAACCTAAGAACAACAACCCTTCAACCCTTTTCAATGAGAAAACGTAAACAAACCCAGAGACGAACCGAATTGGGCCATGGCCGCCGTGCACTTTTCTCCCACCGAAAGCGAGCAACAACGAGCAACGCCTTTGTTCTCTTCAGGTGCCTCCAACTCCGTCCCTCAAACAACGGGGTTACAAAGGACACACTCGCCATTCTTACGAAACCAACAGAAAATCTCCTGCCCCGATGCAGCTGCACCCGTTCCATTTTTAAACTCCGCGTCGATGGGGTGCGCTTTTACGCTGTGCCGATCGCCCAAGTGGTCAACTTCGCCTCTGTCACGTCTGCGCCGCCATCTTGCGACTATCACCGCCTCCCGAAACGAGACACCGCTCGACACACCCACCCCCGCTCGTCCGATAACGCCTCTTATCTGCCCCCCGCTCCCCCCAATCATGTGCCCCTTTCGCTCTCTCCGCCGCTAATTAATTATATTAAAATAAAACGCTAATTAATTAGTAACCTCCACGTGATAATGGAGGCGTTAATGTCCCGGGTCACCAGCCGCCCTCGCCAGCTCTCATCGACCGCCAGTCCGCAAATGATTTTCTAATCCTGAAAACGAATGTTTACTGTCCCCGGGCATCCTGTTGAACAGCCGGTGTCTTCCCTCGGGAAGGCTAAGAAGGAGCCGGGGGCGGGGGCTCGCCAACGGCGCGGCGCGCTTCTTAGGCTGCGACGCGGTTGGCCCGAGGCCGGTTCTCGTCTACCTGTGTTGGGGCTGTGTGCGGGGCCCTCGGGTTGCGGCACGGGGCCCCGGAGCGAGGAAGGAAGCGGGCTAGCGTGGGAAGGTCTCCAAGCATGGGAAAGGTGTACGCGATGGAGAGCGGCAGCGTAAGAAGGAGGCGGGGGGCGCAAGGTAAGCTTGGGCGAGGCGGTCTCCCCGGGCGCGCGTACCCAAGAAGCCGTCTCCTTCGCTTTCAATTTAATGGTAGCGCTTGACTTTTTCTAGAGGTGAATCGTGCCTTAGGTATCTCTGGCATATGACGATTCATTCACAATCGGCTTTATTATCAGGGCATATAAAGCGCATTGTTTTTGGCAGCGCAAGGGAGTGGATGTGGATTTAGCGGCGGTGGTTTCTGTTTCCGGCGGAAGGGGGCCGGGGGTCCCTGGGGAGGTCCCCGGGGACTGGCCGGGGACTGGCCTGGGACTGGCCGGGGACTGCGGCCGGAGAAAGTCGGTTCCGAGATGGACGTGTACGTGGAAATGGGATTTGCAGATGCGAGGCACATCCGCGTCGGTACATGAGCTGGTGAGATGGCGGAACATGTTGCTGTCTCGTGTTGTTCTTCGGTGTTTCCCTCACATCGGGAGGTTGTCAATGTCGAGCTCTGTTTTCGGTTTGACTTTAACATGGCGCGCCGGCGGAGGAATCAAACTGCTCGGCCGAATTCTTTCGCTCGAAATGGGGGTTATGACCCTAATACTCGCATAGGAAGTAGCATGAGGTCAAGGTGTGAGGCGCAGACAAAGCGAAGGCAGCGGTTGGGTGAGAGAGAGAGGGGAAGGAGCAGTCGGGGTGAGTTGCAAGAGGAGGGTTGGAGTGAGCGCGAACAATGGCACGTTGGGCGTAGATGCGGTTAACTGGTGTGAGAGGAAGATAAGTTAGGCAGGCAGACAAGACATTTAAAACAGACAGAAAGGCAAATACAAACAGATAAGTAAAATGAGACAGATCTAGGTAGTTATTTGGGGGAGAAGGGTGCCTTCTGGGTTTGGTGGTGCAGAGGACCCTGAAGGTCAGCCGATGCAAACGCTGCTTCACGGCCGGAAGCGGAAACACTCGTCGACCGTCCGCACAACTCGGGACACAGCGAACACTTCCCTCTTCATTAAATCACCAAATTCGTTCCCCAAACAAATAAAGTTTGCGTTTCCTTTCCCTCCGTCCCTCCGCTTGGCCGCCCTTTTTCCCAACTTTTAAGCCGAGCACAATGTTATATTGTTGCCTTTACGACTTTTTTCAAATCTTTGTTATTGGATTATGTCACTTTTAACAATGTCCCTTATTTATTACGCTTATTTCATTTTTAATAGGTGAAATTAATAAATGCACCAACGCGCAAATATACGCGTATACATCCATGCTGCATTTAATTGAAGCATGAGGTCTGCTTTTTGTTGAAACGGGAAACGGCTCCTCCCCTCCCCTCCCCTCCCCTCCCCTCCCGCCCAAATGCCAATAAAACCCGCGACAATGTCCTCAAATCCTGATTCTTCTTGTTCAAGTTCCGCCGACCCGCTCCTGCACTTGCACGCCCCTCTTTTCTCCTCTTTTTTATTGCCCCCCATCCGAGCCCCTCCTCGAACCCTGGGAAAGGGAACCCTGGGAAAGGGAACCCTGGGAAAGGAAGCTCTGCCGATGGCGGCTCTTCCGCTTCCGGCGGCCGCGGCTGCGGTGCGAGGAGGGGCCCAATGGCGGGAAGAAAGCACTAACGGTATGGGCACCCTCTCCCCCGCGCGCTATGGGGTGGATAATTGTCGGGGTGAGAAACCCGGCAACTAATACGAGAAAATTAAAGAAAGAAGAAGAAAAAATCGGACGAAGTGTATCGGTTCGGATTCGAAGCAAATTATTAGTTTCGATATCGGTGAGTCGTGAGTCAATCTTTTTTCTCAGACTTAATGAATCATTTAATTTTCTTCTCATCCACAAAAGTAAAGAGACCTTGCAATTGTTATCATTATCATCGTCATTACTGTTATTATCATTATTATTGCGTTTCGAGATGAAACAACTGTAATTTCCGAAGGGAATCAAAGAAATCGACTCGCGCACCGGCCCAAGAGGGCGACATGCCGCTGCACCTCTCGGGGACGTCCACCCTGTCCCACCCCCCGCCCCCCACCCCAACCGCCCATCACGACACGCCGGCCTTGAGATGCTCTGGCAACTGTCTTTGTGCGAGGAATCGCAACCCAGAGAATGGCAAACGGTTTGAAAATCCGGATAACCTTTAGAGGAGGCAGCGGTGGCGGAGATGTCCGAGAGCAGTCATTTTCAAAAGAAATCTTCTGAGGTCAACTGGTTATAAATAATTAATTACACCGCACCCCGGCCGCCCCCTCGCCCCGACTGCAACAACGCTAATCTCATTAGCATCGTCAGGGCTTTAAATTAGGCGACGACGATGCACCGGCGACGACCCAAATCGCGGCGAACCTTTCTTTCGACATTTCTCCGCCAGGGAGCAACGAGGTCGACGACAAACGGGTTTTCGCGTCCATTGAGAAAGGCGGCCGGGGGCGGAAAATGGGGCGGGTGGCACCCCTTCGGGGAGGAGGTGCCGGGGACGGAGCTCCGAGTTGGCTTTTAATTAAAAAGAAAAGAAGAGGAGCAGGAAAAAAGAAAAAAGAAAAAAGATAATAAAGCAAGGAGAATCCGAGGAGTGATCACGAATTAGAGAGAGAGAAGAGGAAAGAAAAAATGCGAGTGCCATAAGCGAAGCACTCGGGAGAGTAAACGGATTAGGAGGAAAAAATATTTTTCATTGAATGGTGGAATCTGTGGGAACCGAACGCGGAGCCCACGTTGCCAAATTGCGTAATGGAAGACTCAAGTAAAACCTCGTACCTCCGTAAGAATCTCATCCAGGTACCTGTAATAACTCTCGAGGAATTCTCCCAATATCACGGAAAGCGTTGTGCTCAGGCGCGGCCGCCGAAGGACGCGAGCGCCCATGTAAAGCGCATGCCGAGGGGGCCCAACTATCGGCCCCGGCCACAATAAAACTCTAATTCGACCACTTAAATTAATAGAGTTCTTTAAAAACCTGTTTAAATCGAACACGGTTATCAGAATCGTTAAAAGAGTAGCAGGAGTTCATCCAGGACGATAATGTCTGTATCGGGAAGAGAAACCCTGGCCGCCCCCGGCCGGGGGGCGGAGGGGCGGCGCCGGCAACGCGGAAGTCCGCCAGCGGCGGTATGTTAATCGTGGGAGAGAGTGCAACCGACTCCCGGTTGGCCCTTTTCACAGATGACTGCATAAAATCTCCATTCTCGTCCAAAATCATGTAAAGGGAGTCACGCCCACCGATTCGCGGTGACCTAACTGTCCATCACTCGCGGGAGAAGAGCCTCCTCGGCCATTATTCCGCAATCGCGGCCGGCACCGAATGTAGGTCGGGGGGCCTCTCCACCGGGAGGCCTCCAATCGAATATGCAAATGTCGGATGCCCTCGATCGTCCGATCCGATGGCCAAATTGGGATAAGCAGAAAAGTTGGGGATCGGCGGAGATTCACGACGTCGTAACAAATGTCCGGCCTTGAGCAGAGTTTAAAATGTCAGGAGTTGCGACGGTGGGAAGTGGTCGCAAGTGGTCGCAAGTGGTCGCAAGTGGTGGCAAGTGGCAGGGGACTCGCGAGTGGCGAGTGGCGAGTGCGAGTGCGAGTGCGCGATGAGGGTGGCCGAGGAGAGGCGAAGGGAGATTGGGGCTTTGGGGGCGGGGGGACAAGCTGAGCTCCGTCGCCCCGTTAGTCCTCGAGAGAGGCCATTTCACACATGACTGGCGACGAGGCGTCAACTTTTTACCAGTCTATCTTTCCAACTTCCCACAGGTTACCAGTCGAAGGTGTTAAAAATCGGATTTAAAACACTTCTTCTGCGGTTTTCCTTTGGGACCATACATTGAGGTCCTCTCGAGCGGAACACCGCCAAAGTCACACTTACGCTGATCACAGTAGGCGCCCTTCCACCCCGTCAGGCACACCCTCGCCCCCGACGGCGAGCACGTGAAGTGCCCGAACTGGTCATCCCTCGGCCTGCAGAAGTTGGCGCACCCCGACCCGTAGTAGTAGGAGTCGCAGGTGACGCGGTACTCGTAGCGCATGGAGGAGTGCGAGGACTTCTGCTCGTCCTCGGTCCAGTCCTCTCCCGGGTCCAGCCACTTCTGGGTCATGAGTCTGGTGATGAGGGTACGACTAGAAGCGCCTGAAAGAGAGAGAGAGAGAGAGTGAGTGAGTGAGTGAGTGAGTGAGGTTCCCACGGGGTGGGACGTGGCGGCAGATGCGGGAGGATAGAGTTACGTGAGGGGTGCGAGCGGAAGTGGGGGTGGTGGTGGCTTTGTTCGGCGAAACCAATTCGGAGTGTTTCACCTCCGAACCAAAATTAAAATATTTAACACGAATTCATCAAATTTTTTTCTTTCCAGCCACAATTACTGGGCATTATTCAGCGGAATTTACAAAGTTGTAGTCTGAACATTGATAAAAAAAGAGGAAAAAAATTGTCCATAGTAATAGCCGACCGACTCTTGCAACTTTTTACCCGTAAAAATACTTGTTTTGTTCGTGTTCCCTCTAATAAGTGTAAATGCGAAAATGCAGGGAAGCCATGGTCCGCCGTGGCAGCAGAACCTGGCCACCTCCACTGGTCCCTTCCTACCCACTGAACCAAATATTTGTTCACTTATTAGAACAGCCATGAGGATTTTCGTTCGGTGTGTGCTCCGAGCACGTGACCCTCCACAAACAACACGTGGTTTTACAATTTCACAATTGGGACTCTTTTACGAGGGCCGTCCCTCCCCAGAAACACTTTTCATGGCTTTAAGGTGTTCTCCCGGATTAGGAATACCGTTTGTGTTTAATTGCCGATTTTCGACGACGACTTGGGCGGGGGCGGCCGAGGTAATAAAATTTAATCGCAGCGACTGTCAAAACAAAGGAGCGTTGCTGTGGAAGCTGCGTCTCCTGACACGCTCCCACAGGATCCCCTCTTCTGGCAGCCGGGCAACCTCCAACGAACCCCGATTTCCGGCATCTTCAACACTTCTTTCTTTCTTCTTCTCTCGCGGCGGCGACATTTAATTCCAAGGTGATCTGCTCGAGATGAATTTTTTGTTGTCAAAGTCCACTCACTTGGAAGTGGTTAAATGGCGGGACAGGTGTAGGGAGTCGGCTGGGCATTTAAACGGGGGGATCGAGGGGCTGCGCCCCCGCCTTCCCGTTGTGTTTACAATGAGCGTCATAAATAGTTTGACAATTTTCACAAAAAGTATCTAAATTAAGCTTAGTTTGCTTATTATTATATACATTAATAAATTCTTTTGAACATGAATAGTGATTAAAATTTTATTAAAAACTATGATTATTACTCCTTTTTTATCTGTTTTTTAGATTTATATTTGCTTTTTATATTCTAATTGCCTTTTTATTTCAGCTGTACATGTACAGTTTTTGTCATTGTTTCAAAGATTGTTTCTTAATTTAACTGACATCAGTGGAGCATATTCGAAATATCAGCATAATTTCAATGCGGTATTCATTCTTCGTTATGTCATATTTGTCAATTATTTACTTTATTTGTTCACTATTCCAATTGTTTGTACATTATTTATCTTTTCACTTGTTCACAATAACAACTTAAAACACATATTTGCACTGCAAATATCAGATTAATAAGGGCCTTCCAAAGCACCCGACACACCCCTTTCCCTCCCCTTTCGCCCAGCACCGCCTTCCACAACCGTCCTCGCAATCACAACAGCCCCACCGCCCCCTCACCCAGGCTCCCCTTGCATTCCAACACCAATTAACCCTTTGAACCGCGACAATCGAACAACAATGCCGCGGCCGACACTTCCATTGTTAAACGGAGCTGCGTCTCCTCGCGCCCTGGGGCCGCCACTGCGACGACCCCCGCCCAGGCCGCCCCCCGCCCGAATTAGGGGTTGCCGCCCCCGTGTCAGTTCCAACTGACAGCGGCTGATTATGGCGCTCGCTAAATTAATCACAGAACCGAAACAACGCACAATTTCGTTTTAATTATTGACAGTTTAATTGTTTTAATCGCTTAACTGTTGTTTGAGAATTTCTTTCTCGGTTTTTGTTAAGAGCAAAATTGGTAATTGGCCGGAGGGGCCTTTCCTAATTAGCTTTCTTCCGCTTTTCCACCCAATTAAAGCCCTTCGCCAACTTTGCGTCCCGTCCTGTCCAATCGTTTCCTCTTTCTAATGGAGGTGACTCATTCGCATAAAACCCATTCCCAGTTAGTATTTTATTCACAAACTGACCATTCACATTTACATCACGTTTATTATAACTCTCATAACTTTTTTCCTTCTCTCTCTCCACCAGACCCGTAACACACTCCGCCCCCATCCCCCACCAAATCCCCCACTAAGGGGCCCGCAACTTTCCCACGCGCATCCCAGCGACCCTTCCCTCGAGAACCCACCCCGTCCAGGAGGAGACCTTCATTCCTCCTAACCCTTTGTTCCCACCGGGGAAGGAAACGTGATGAGAGCCCCCCCCCCCCCGGCCCGTCTCCCTCCTTAAATGGCAAATCCTGAAAAGCGAACATCTCGGAGCGTAAAATCAGATTCAAATATGCAATGAGATAATTCCTCGGCATTCCATCATGTCTGCGTGTTTAAAAATAACGACCATTTCGGGATTCACCTGATTAATTAGCTTTAAAATGAAGTTTAATCTTCGGAAAAAACCTCTTCCTCTCTCTCCCCCTCCCCCGCCCCTCCCGGTCACGTTCTCGGACCCGGCAAAGAATCCCCATCGACATCTCCCGGATGATTCGCTCCAAGATGGCCGCCAAAGGATTTGGCATTGTGTTGACGGGCAGCCTCGGAGGAAAGGAGGGCAAAGGCTGCCGGTGCTCAGGTACCATCGTTTTTTCTCCCTGCACCCTTTGCTCTCTTCCTCCGGAACCCGACCGACCCTCAACCCTCTTTTCTGTCCTAATAAAATGCTGCTCGTATTGTAATTTTTTCTCATTAAAATCCCATAACCGTATTTATAATAATTAGGATCCCTTTGTTGGCTAATACACCCTGAAATGTTGGATTTAAAAGGGGAGGGAAAGGTGTTCGTGAGGGGCGGGGGGCGGGGGGAGAGGTTTGGCACGGATTTCAAAGGTAACTGACATTTTGCGGGAGCCGCCTGCCAACCTTTTCACGTTGTGGGTTCACTCGAAGGTGAGAACTTTCCTTTGACGTTCGACCATTCCCTCGGCCGATATCTTCCGATCAATTAGCCCATCTAAATGCTTCACTTAATTAATTTATTTTTTCAATGACGACGGCGATCTCATTGAGCGATCGCTGCCTCCGCCATCCGAAATAACCCATCATCACCGCCTGCCAGTCCTTCCTCGCCAGAAAACTGACCACCTCGGACGAAATCGGCTGGTCCAGCGCCGTGCCTTCCCTCCCCTCCCCTCCCGCCAAACCCTCGGGAGACCGTCGTATCACTTCCGCGTTCCTCCATCACGGCAACTGCTTTTTGCCGTCACTCTCCACCTCATTTGAATACTCTCAAGGACCGTCGGGAAGAAGTTCGGGAAGAAGCCTCGAGACCCAATTAACTGAGCAATCGTCGTGGCAAAAAGAAACACCGCGGGAAACCCGTTATCCCTCGCGGGATCACCCGATACCCACTCAAACCCACCCAGACGAGTTTTGGCGCGGTTCTCCATTCTTTTGTCTGGTCCTTTTCCATCTGGTTTGGAAGGTCGGAGAGCCGGTCACCCCCCTCCCCTCGGCCGGCCCCGCGACGCTCGTCCCAGCGCTTCCACTTGTCTAATTAAATAAGTTGACGAAAACCAGAAAAAGGGAAAAGGAAAACAGTCATTTGAAAAATTAGGGTTTTGTTTAGAAAACGTTTCATAACAGCAAATGCCAACAAAAAATTCCTCACCGATAAACAAAAGGGATCTCCTGACAAAAACATTCCACGAGCACTGCCCGGACATCCACCACCACCCGCGCATCGCGGAGGCACCGCTCTCCTGCCACGTCCCCACCGACTGCCACAGACAATACGACGCTTCTGCTAATTATTCGACGCCCGCCCCCGAACAACCAAAACACTTACCACTCGATTTGTTGTTGTTCTCGTGCCACGCCTCGAGAATGAGTGAAAAAGTTCCCTGAAACAGAGGAAAATTCAAAATTAGAGATGCGTCCCCGCTGACTGATGTACCGTACAGGTTGGAGGGGCGTCAGGGGTGGGTTAGGGGTGCAGGGAAGGCGCCCTTCCGGGTCCCCGAGGTGGAAACAGGTGCTGCAGAATGCGACGTTACATTATTTTGACGTGTTCTTCTCCGCGATTATCACAATCTCGTAACATCAAACCGGTTCATGTATCGACATTATTTATTTAGTAAACACGGATAACGGTCAGACGTTGTTTACCGACGGTTGGATGGCAGTGGTTGGCATGTCTGTGGCCCGGTGGGCCACTTTCTCGGGGCCCGTCGCTCCTCCTCCTCGGACAGAACCGGAAATGAGTGCCGGAAGTGGGGGCCTCTTCGCGCTCTGGAGGGACGTCCACTTTTAACCCTGTCAACCGGACATGCTCACGTCGGGGGAGGGTGACCCCGACGTGAGCAGTGGGTCTTTCTGGAATGGGTTGGGAGGCGAGAGAGGTGGAGGCGCGGCGTGTGAACGTCGAGGGTAAACAAATGAGTGTTTTGGGAGTATTTTTGTTCCAACAAAGGCTTATCACCCCAGTGGCCTTGAGGAGGTGTTATTATTGTGCATTGAGGAGCGTTCCCACTGTCGAAATGCATTGCCAAACTGAAAGCGAGGTTTGAGGGAAAAGAAAACAGAAAATGTAAACGGCATCGCGACCCGGCCGAACCTATTTGAAAATGCGTCAACATATCGTGGGAAGACGAGCAGGCCGCCGTTGGTATTCAAAGCAGACGACATCTTACATCATTCGTGTGCAGGCAGCGCCTTCCCTCGCTCTGTCCGTGTCTTCTGCTCGGGGCTTCCCCTCGGCGCCGCCGCCCCCGCCCGTGCAAACGCCCCCGAGGGGCGCACGGCCTGTGCCTGGGAGATGAGCCGATTACCTATTCAATTCATGAACTCGGACAATTTTCATGCAGGCCCGGTTATTTCCAAGATTTCAATCTGGTAGTTTTTCACGGAGCGTCCGACATGTTTATTATAATTCAAAACATACTCCCGGCCATGGCTTGGCCCGTTCCTCCTCCATCGCCGTGAATGTGTGACTGTTCGTTATAGTTTCTCCCATTTGTTTTGTTTCCACGGAGCTGGTGCCCTCGTGCTCGGAATGAGTGATTCCCGGGAAGCTGGCATCTGAGCGGCCTCCCGTCTGCCGCCACGATCCCCCCAGCGACGACCCAAATGAGGTCCGGGCAAATTGCTCGGGAAAAACGAGATGAAAATAAAATTAAAGTCCGCCGCAGAGCTATAATTAGGGTAATGCTTTCAAGAAAAAATTTTCAATCATTGTTTGAGTAAGCCGTTGAGGACTCGTCTGTGAAATTCGGATTCATAAAAGAGATCGCATTAACGGGTTTCTGCGGGCGACTCTGACCCCTTTGAGGAGAGGCTCGAAATGGGCCGCCCTTTCGTGAGGAACTCGGCCCTGAGCGAAGCACGACCTGCTCGAACAGAAGCAACTTCTTTCGCAGAAGACAAAGCCCCGGTGACAGCTCGGCAGTCAATCACTCACCCCAACAAAACCCACCACCGACCACTCACCCTCTGCGAGGGCAATAAATTACCTACAAAAAACACAATAACTCACCGTTTTCCAACAACACAACTCCTCTATCATAACGAATTACATATAATGGAAATCAATCATGCGACGCTAACTTCTGTGATTTATCGATCCACCGGTGCCCCCGTGGGGCCCCGATGCTTAGCTTACCGCCCCCGAGGCTCGCCTCCCCCCTCCTCATAATTTATTGCCAGAAATCACCCCCAATGAAAACACCACTCCAAAACACTTTTCTTCGACGGACAATGGTCGAACGGCGGTGAGCTGCCTCCGAGATTGGCCCGGGGCTGAATGAAGAACCCTCCCCACACCACCCCGGAACCAAGCACCCTCCCGAGTAATAACCGGCGGCGTCGGTGCCCGACTCGGAGGGCGAGCGAGGACAGATTCTCTGCGGGGGTCGCCATCTGACAAGGGTACAGGGTGCAGGTGGAGCCTTGTTTCGGCGCTGATCGTTTCCGGGCGGAGCAGGTCCTCGGGGCTTATCAGGCACATTGAGAAAGCCCGATGGTCGTAATTGAATGGAGCTAAAAGTTTTAAGTGGGAATAGATTGCTGTCGCCTAGCGGCATGAGCCGGATGTTGCGTCTGCTATTTCCTCCCCCTGGCCTCCCTCGAGCGCCCGACGTTGTTATTTTGTCCGTTGATCCGTGAAGGCACAAAGAGAGCCCGGAGACAAATCTTTGGAAAGTGTTTTCGAAGACGTTTCTCGATAATTAGTTGAAGGAAACATCTGAGTAAATAAACAAGGTTCGGCGGGGGGCGGGCGGGGCTCTCCTCGGAAAGGCACACAAACGAATAAACTCAGGTATTGAGGGTTATGAACTTTCGACCTTAAAATAGTGAAATCCGTCGAGCAGAAATTCCACTCGCACGGGTTGAACATGTGCTCACCGATCCGCTCTTCGCTTTCGTCCTTTCGGACTTCTCTTCTTCTCGCTTCCTCCCCTTCATCACCCGCCCCTGTCCACCGCCTAATCTCTCTTTAATCGCCCTGCCCCTGCATTCCCTCCGCGATCTTGTACCGGCCACGCTTGTCAATTACACTTCGCCCATTAGCTTCTCTTTACACCGATGTAATCATCTCTAACGACCGCCTCCCTCGAAGGAGCCTTCCACTCACCCGCCACCCTCCAACCCTCCCTTCAGGCGACGGTTGGGCCACCGGAAGCCCTCGCGTTTCCGCTTCGTTTTGCATTTCTTTGGTCGCCGCTCAGCGTTTACAAGTTTTTCTCATTATTGGGGACGTGGTGTCCGGGGTTGGGTGGCAGTGGAGGGTGTGTGGTGGCAGATGGTCGGGAGGGGGCGGTGGGGGCGGTGGGGGAGGAACCTCTCCGGCCGTTTCCTCAGAATGTAATTCGAAAAACAACAACTATTTTAACTCGGAGTTGGATGAAAAAAAGTGTTTTTGACGTAGACAAACGACCTCGTTCTTTAATCCTTTTTTTGTAGTCACGACTTTCTTTAACAAATCTTTTTATTATTGGGTCGGTAGCTTTTTTTCTTTTAACCGAAAAATAAAAAGGAATCTTCAACGGGTCTCGTTTAAAGATTAACTAATTTTCGAGGGGAGATCCCTAGGGTACCAAATTCAGGACCCTAATCACGCTTGTTTAAATCTTTCATTTGTTGCGCTCCCGAGAATAAATCACCACCGCCGTTGTCACTTTTCCTTCGTCATTCGTCAGTGTCCCCGCCGATTCCCGGAACGACGGCCCGGGCCCCGGGCCTCCCCCCGCCCCCTGGGCCCCCGGGCCCCCCGGGCCCACCGCTTCCGCCACCTCCTAATCGGATTCCGGCCCGCTCCCATCGTGAAGGTCTTCACCAACAAGAGCTGGCACTTCATTAGGATGCGCGAGGACGCCACTCAAATACTTTAAGTCTTCCTGCACCGGAATGGGGGTTTCAACGATCTGGTGCCACGAGGGGACACGACTCCGTTTTGAAGAGCACAAAATGAGCCATGTTGGGTTTGGTATGTTCCCCTTTGGCAGAAGCAAAATGTGAGTGATAGGTGAAGAGTCTGCTGCCACGTGAAAAGAAAAAACTCACCGGCCATGTAAAGTCGAACTTGAAGGCGATGGGATTCGTGAACTCCCCCTTTTTGGAATCGACGATCGTGAGGGAGTTCTCGCCCAAAACGGGGGTGACCACGTCTCCGAAGGTGCAGGGCGACGTCATGTCGATGAGGGCCTGGTAGTGCTTCAGGCACACTCGGAACTGGGTTCGGCAGGGCCCCGAGCATTCTCCTGTCGGCGACGGCTTCTCTCCGCTGCAGCAGTTCCCCTTGCTGTCCTTCCCGTAGTCATTCGTGAACGACTTCAGCCGCAGCTCGAACACGCCCGAAGACCGTACCTGCAACACCCACAGTTAACTGCACCTCTGCAAAACAACCCCGCACAAACACACACACTCGCCAACAGGTGCGACTCCGATTTATGGGAACAGATTAAATCTCCTCTTCTCAACCCCGAGAAGGCACCCCATTAAGGTACGAAAAACAAGGACCTTCGAGAGGTTCCTCCGCATCTGGAACCGGCCCCAAGCTCTTTTCAGCCTCCGCCCCCTTAGAAGAAGACCCTCTCCGAGGCCCCGCAATCCTCCTCGGGCTCTATTCGGCCGCTCCACCGGCGCTCCATTGAACCGCCGGAGACCTTCGAGGGAAGTTGCCCGAGCAGATGTTGGCTGCGTGAGAGCAGAGGGAGGAGATGACTTTCTCAGGGTGCGGGGGAAGGGTTGGCAAGCAGAACAATGGCCAGGTAGGGGAGGCCGTGCTGTCGGGGGTGGGCCGGCACCGTAGCCGGAGTCGGAGAGGAGCCTGCCCGAGTGGGGCTCAGTGCCATTGACAAAAGGGCCGAGATAAAAATTCTTTTGTCTCGGGCTTTTGCCGAGAGTTCTTTCTTGTAATCCGATTATTGGGAGCGCCCTCGGTCGCAGCCCCGAGTCCTAAGCCCATTCATTTATTTTCAGCACGTATTATTAATTAAGTTGTTAAAGTGCCGATGGGTGAAATTTATGGCCCTTTCTTGGGTTGAATGAAGGGCCCCCTTGGACACCCCTGCTCCGAACCCGTTCGAAATGGAGCCAAAAAATGAAAACAGAACGCCATTTATACCTGACATTAGGCCCCCGAAACCGCAACTTCCAGTCGGAACAATTGTGAGACGAATTATTTATTGCTTGCGGTTCACATTAAAAAAAGATGAGATTCCACCATTGTGGCATACGTTATTAGTCGCATAATTACTCGAGTTCTCATAACATTCTCTCACTTTTCTCCTTCTCCTTCTCTCCTGTTCTCTCCCTCTGTTCTCCCCCGCCCCCGACCCACACAATCCTTATACTGTATTTATATTTAGACACCTGATATCGAGTTTCATAACCAGACCTCGTTTTTAATTAATTTCAATTTCTGATATTATCAGTTAATGGAAGTCATAATCTTTAAAGATGATCGTAAATTTTTGAGTCGGAGTACCTGAAAAAAACATTTTCCTCGCCCCCCGACCCCACCGACCCATGGGAAAATCATTGTAAATATTGAATCGGATGCGACTCATTGGATGGCATAATCGTGTAATTGTCACCTCGCCAGCCCGATGCTCGACCGTGGCTCCACTGGAATTCCAAACAAGCCTAACTGCAGTTAGCTTCCTTTTCATCCATTTTCTCTCTACCCCGTTCCCACACTCACTGTCTTCGCGGCCCATTCATTTACATAATCCACGCTGTGAATCCTGCCACCGTTTCTTCTGTTTCAGTGGTCGCCAAGAGGGGCGAGGTTTTATGGCCGGGAGGGCATCTGGTCGGGGTGGCTCGCCCCGCGTGGGGGTGGCGAAGGAGCGAGGAGATGAGGAGGGCCGCGTTGGTCGCTATGGTTTGTGAGCACGTTTGGTTTCGGTTAATGACCTTCGGCGAGAGAATGAAAAACACCGAATTGAAGTAAATGAATTTTTAGTTTTGTTCTCCGCGCCCCTCGCGAGGGCACTTGTGCCAGAATGTAGCCAGCGAGACATCGCCATGTTTGTTTTGCCTCTCCAAGGTAATGAATTTGTGTTTTGTTTTATGCCGCTTCAGGTGTAACACGAACTCGGGGATTTCGAGGAAGGAGGAATTCGTCTGCGGCTCTTTCGGCCCTCGTCTTTTCCGAAAGATTCGCTTTTTCGTCATTATTTCCAAACCAATAATTACTGCCTTGCGCAAAACAAAACATTTAATTAATACTTTTCTAATTACTGGCATTTAATTCTCGAGACGTTGGCATTTTTTCCGTTACAATAACCCAATACGACAGCGATTCCATTCCAACCGGGCCAAGATTCCTGGGCGAAGGGGTGACATACTTTTTCCAGGAACGGTGTCCTGGGGGCCCAACATGTCCACTTGTGAACGCGCACAAGTGGCGTCGAACGGGCGCAAAGAGGAAATTGGCGAGCGAGTGGTCTCGTGACGTCACAACGGCCGTTGCGTTTGGGGAGGTGGACGTCTGTGGTCGTCCGGGAGGACTCACCTGATGCAGGAGGGCGGTTATGAGGAAGACAACAGAGGTTGTCGCTGACGTGTTTATCCTCATGGTGCGTCGCGGCGAAATCGGGAGCCACGGCGACAACAAGAAACCGCTATCTACAGCACCTACAACACCGCGCCATTTAAAGTCTCGACAACGTCGGTGAGGAAATGGAACACAAAGCACTTAATCCGGTTAGATGGCAGAAAAAGAATTTTCAAATCAAAGGAAATCACTCGCGTAATCCAGAAATTAATCGATGATCACTGCACTCATTTATTCATTGGCAATAAAAAAGGAAAATCTCTTCCAAATCACCAAAAAAGAAACTGATTACATCCGCCGCATAAATAATTATTTTATTTTCAATATCAAAAATAAAAATCAACAAAAAATGATAATCGAAAACGAAAAATTTTACGAAGTGAGAAACAAAAAATGATTTTCTGTCGGTTGGACCGAGTTACTCCGATTCCGCTCAATCACGCGATCGCCAAACGACTGAAGACGCTACCAACCCCCAGCATCGCTCTCCAGCGCCAGCGAGTCGTCTGCTCGCCAAACTACTAGTTCCCGCGGCCGCCGCCAGAGCTCTTCTAGTTCCACGACGCCATGGACGTCACTCGCGGAGCGTTTGCTTTGCTGGAGAACAGCTGCTGCCTGGGCCAAGGCCGGCTCTTGTATCACTTGTTTGTTCCTGGGGTGGTGGAAACTTATTTTAGAACTGCCTTCTCTCCCCTCGCTGGCTCGATCCTCCTCGAGAAAACGACATTTTCGTTTTGCTTAATGAGCTCTGAAGTTAATGGCATCGTAACGCAACCTTATTATGTATTAATATAAAACAGGTAACGGTTTTAATTAGTCTGTCTTTATGCACTGATTCTGCCGTTGCTGGTTATTATGAAAAGCCGAATTCCTGGAAGCTCTTAAGAAAGTCATCCAAATAAAAGCCAGAGCCTAAATTCCTCACTTTTCATTTCAGTAAATTAATCCTCCCGATTTCGCGAGTCCGATCCGCCAAACTGACTCCCCAGGAGAACTTCTCTTCATCGACGGACAGATGCACCCCATCCACGAGCGTACCTGAAACAACAAGAGTTGCGCAAGGAGCCGGCCCACCACTTCTCGAGTTGTTTTCCTCTCCTCGGACAATGGAATTAAGATTCGGTCATTGTTGCCTCATGCACAGGGGAGGACGCGTGGCACGGCGAACATCTGCTGCCAGGATCACATGAAAAGGTGCTTTCAAATCCATTCAACTGGTTTTTTGCTCTTTGTCACATCCCCTCCCGTTCCATGAAATCTGCACTCCGAGATTAACGTTGAGGGGAGGGGTGCGGAGAGGATGGGGATGGTAATCGGGGGAGGGGGATGAGGGGGGTGCTTGGGGGCGGTGAGCTATGGGAATGTGAAGCTATAAAAATATTAGCATTTGAAATAATTAGACATTATAGCCCTCGGGCTATTGTCAAGTTTTGCACTCACAAAAAAATAAAAAATAGGCTGAAGAATTACATAAAATAAAATCCAAGCAATTGAATGTGTAAATAGGTATTTATTAAAATATATAAATATTTCAAACTCATCAAAACATTAAAAATACAATAAAACTAAATAAAAATATAAAATATTATAAATAATAAGCGCTTTATAATTAATATTAATGTTTTCTTGTGTTTATGTATTTAAGTTTTGTTTAAATAAAAGATTGTAAAGTTGACCGATCGGCACTCAACCCTTTAACGGCCATTTGGTATCAAAAATACACTAAAATATACATTTATAACGGAAAAAAGTTGATAATGACCTAAATAGGGACCGAAATGGAGGAAAGTTTTGCATTTGGTGCGAGTTGTTGATTTCGTAACTGAATGAATGAGTGAAAACGGGAAAGAATAAAAACGTCTGAGCCAAACAGAGAATTAAAATATTGTAACAGTGAAATAAATGAAGCGTTTGATATTATGGAATTCTTTCCATAACCGGAAAGGAAATCTACCGAATAGAAAGTGATTCGGGCAAATGGAGGCGAATCGTGGGAATCGATTCGTTCTGACCGTTGCGGAAACCAAAGTACGCAATGCCGATAAGGATCTGAGCATAAGCGATGCTCAGAAGACCTGGAAGACCGCGAAAGGTTGCCCAGATGAGCCATAATGGCACAAATTGATAAGCAAATGATCGAAAGAAACATTGGCATATCAAAAGCTTATTTAACCTTTTTACATTTAATTACGATTGTTGACAGACAACTAAAATACAGTTATGTTTTTCATTAAATCGACGTCTATAAAGTTTGCTTAATTAATTAATAAATATTATAAAACTATTAATAATTGACGGAAATGAAAAATACTCAAAGAAAATTGGATGAGTTTTTCACTTATTTGAGTATTGGCGTGTCATATTATACTTCAAATGTAAATTTGAAATCTTATAATTACGTTACAACACATGAGACATTTATATTATATATAATTATAATAGAACAGACATTTTTAATTAATTTAAAAAAGCATAATTTATTTTTTAGAATTAACATATATAGAGCATATAAAGACGTGGCACGAGAATGGATCCGAGGAAAGGTGATCGCTTCGGATGTGGGGGTGCACCGGAAGTGAGCAACAAGAGAAGAATGCCCTCATTCGAGCCTTGGCAACAGGAACCGGAAAATCCGTATAATATCTGGGCTACGAGAACAAATCGCTTCCCTCTCAGGTTGTTCATTCAAACGAGGGTTGAGCCACCCCCGCCCCGCCTTGACAACCCCTCCCAGGGACCCAATCACAACTCGTCCTAATTTTATTAAATTAACTTCACTTTAACCATCTGCCACTTTTTTACCTTTAACGGGGAGCTACGGATTTATTCACGCCGCTCACCTGGCCCCAATGATAAATCGTCTTCTAGGTACACACACGGCCCTAAATTACTTTCAGGCTCGGCAGCCCCTTTCCTGCGAGCAACGGCCCTCCTCTTCCCCAGGGCTGCCAACAGCCGCACACCGCCACCCCCGCCCCCACTTCATTCAAACAGCCCAACAAGTGGGGCCATCGACAGAAATTTCCGCTCCCACCGTCAGAAACTATTTTGATCCGCGTCCCTTGCCAAGTTCACCCCGTCCGCCCTCACTGTTGCACCCTCCCTGGAGCACGTCCAAGGATTGGGGGGTGAGAGTGAGGGTGCGTGGTGCGTGGGGCGGTGGAGGCAATCGGCCACCGGCGAATGAGGCCAATGCAAAATATTTTCCTGTTAATTAGCATTTAATTAGGAGTTAATTAAAAGCAGGAGTTCAATTACTCGGGGATCTAATTAGGGATTATCAAATTAATGTTGGTAAAACGGTGAGTGAATCGAGGGCCCTCTCAATTAATTCGCTCTCTCACCCCGAACCGGAAAGGAAACCTCCCTTTGCTGAAAGTGGGGATGCTCTCTTGCAGGTTTTGCTTTTGCAGAGCACGGCTATCCGAGCCCTAGAGGTCGCAGCTCTCATATTTTTTTATAAATAAAAATGACAAATAATTTTTTGGGTTAAAGAGATGTGAACAACTTTTTAGATTCTTACAGCCAAAGGCCAGTCATTTTAGTCATTTTAGTCATTGTAGTTCTAAACTGAATTTTATTTTTATTGTTCTATTTATTTATTTTATTTGGTTATTTAATAAAAATTATAATGCAATTATAAGGGTAGTTATACATTAGTGTAGCCATTTTTTAATACATTTGTAGAATTTGACTGTTAAAAGTTTTTAAAATAATATTTATAACTAAAGTTAATAATTATAAACATTTTAGGAGTTTTATTTTGTGTGGAAAAGTGGATTTCCGCACATTTCCGCATTTCCGCTTTTACAGCCAAGCGCCAACGGCCTCTCTGTCCCTCCCCCATCTCAACATCCCCCACCACCTCCCGGGTGGAGAACCTCCTGGAACGCCCGTCCCATCATCACACCTCCAAACACCGCATAAAAACAAAGAGCCCGAGGACATCTCCGAGAAATAAATATATAGAGCACGCCTACGTGCCTACCACGCGAGTGCCACGCGACCGACCACACACGGAAACCTACGAAGACCCACGAAAATTCCTCCGGTGAGTGGGACTGCGCCCCCGGTGGCGTCCTCGCCCGGCCGCGCGGGCCCTCTCCCCGGGGCGCTCCGGGCCACCGGATAAGGAAGCATCCAGGTGTCCTCCCGAATGGGTCCTGGTTGCAAACAAGTTGAAGCAACAGTTGGCGGCACCAGATGTGGGAGTTGGAGGTCGGAAGGGTTGGGGACGCGGAAACAAAAGATGTTAACCCTTTGGGGATGAGGAAGAGCAAGACGAGGAAGGCAGAAGACGCCGGCTGCGAGATGCATCCGGTGGCAGCCGAGGGGAAGATGGCGAATCTGTTGCATATTTGGGTCGGGGCGCACGTGCCGAGGGCGGATGTTCCTGCGCAGGAGGATACAATGGCTTCAGGGTTGGCAATCTTTTCATCCCTCCTGACCTAGTCCAATTATCATTGGAGGGTGGCAAATAGAGCACGCAACAGTTGGCCGTTGCCTCGCATCTGCCGAGCAACAGTCGCTCCCAGCAACGCATTTGTTTGTCCTCCGCCTCCCGTCCCCCGAAAACCTGTTCCTGGGGGACCTCTGCCTGGACGCCTCTTCCCACTCCCGCCGGCCACATCGGCGGCAAATCTCCTCGCAGGGATTGCTTTTCATTTATAAGCGCAACCCTTTTCCTGGTCCCTGATTCCGAGATAAGCACCCCTTTGCCTTCTGGCCCTCACTCACTTCCTCCCACGACTTCACTTGGGAAAACCCTTGGGAATGACTTCAGGTTCCAAATTCATTTTAATTTCAAATTTCTCATTGTCGGACATCTGAGATTTCGTGCAGTCTAACGGTTCTAATTAAGTTCATTAACCATCCGTTATGTTCGAGTGTGGATTATCGGATTGCCGCTTTTGTCTCTTCCCTGCGACCACGTACCTCATTCTGTTACCTCTCGGGGCTGCGGGTGCGAGGACAGACCGCAACGAGGAAGCGCACCGCGAGTGGAAAACCACAAGCAAGACGTCCTGGAGAGTATCTGACGGGCGGAAGGGCGCATCTGGGAAGAGGAGGCAGAGTTGGGGGGCGACAGGAGGGAGGCGCGTGGCAGGGCGGAGGGGCGGTGGCTGAAGGAGCGGGGCAAGGGGCAAAGGATGAGAGAAGGCTTCAAGTTGGCCGCACAAAAAACAGTTGAACAAGCCGAGTGATTAAAGAGATTTGGAAATCCCGGCCACATGTTCTTACCTGTGCCTTCTGGTGGCGGTGCCTTAAATCTGTTTTATTGAAAGGCGAACATTTGGGCGGTTTGCCTTCCATATGTCACTTCCTGTTCCGGATGTTGGGAAGTGACAGCCCTCCCTTTGGTGGCAGGAGTTTGCTAGCGCTTTGGGTCAGTGGGCGAAGGGTAGTTTGCAGGCATCCCCTAAATCTTGGCTCCAGGCGACAGGCAAAGTCTTTTCTAGTTGTCTTCACATTGCGATATGGGTTCCGCCTCCATCATTTTCTATAGAAATTACTGTATTGAAACCAACAGTATTTATGAGATTACACAGCGTCGAGAAAGAATACAAATGTAATGTATTTAATTCTTATTTTTCTGTTAGAAATGGTATAAATTTATTTTTATTTTAACTTTAGCTGATCATAATCTTGTTGATTTACGAAACTGCTCGCGTGTTACATTTATGTGTATGTTAACTTATTTCAGGTGATTTCTCAGTTCCCTAAATACTTAAGTAAGATCTCCATTTATGGGAGAAACGAAAAAGACACAACTAAGAAGGGCAGAATTTATTGATTTAACTTTTGACTTCGACTCGAGTACCATTCATTGCTTACAAAATCGTGTGCTTTTAAAACTGCTAATAACACAAAATAAACTATTAAATATAATAAATCAGCACATTTCTCTGCTGTCCCTTGTTTTAGCAAAAGCGCAGGAAGAGTGGGAAGCAATCAAGTTTTTAAAGGGTTTAGTCTGGGAAGACGAAGAAAAGGTAAAAGAGAAGAGTAGACGAGTTCTTCTGAACAGTTATGAACTGGTGAAGGCAATCAATCATAATAACTCTGAAAGAGCAAACGGTTGTAGCGTCTGCCTGCAAAGAAACATTCTCATCCTCAAATGTCTGTTTCATGGAAAATGGCAGCACTGAAAAGTGCAAGAAAATCGCACTTTATGTCGCCGTCCACTCCTCGCCGGAAGTCAATTCATCATTAATCTCTCCTCAAAGGAAACCGACACCCACTTCCCCGAACAACAACGCCTTCCGGGAACCAAACATCCGCCAAGCCCCGTCAGCGTTTTTCTTTCGCCTCCAGTCTCCGCCAAGCAATCCCGAAACGTTGCCCGTCAGCAGATGGCGGCCATTGCATCGCCAATAGTAAACATCGCTCGCCCGGTCGCCGAACTGACTGCCAACGGCTTTGGCGTTTTCCGTTTGGCCATTTCGGGGGTGGTGTCCGGCAGAAAGCTGCGGGGAGGATGAATGGTGGGCGAGGGAGCGGGGCGGACAGATGTCTTGGAGCAGTAAATCCGAGGGAAGAGGCCGGGAAGTTATCACCTGGCCTCCGAGATCGCAGATGCTTTCTTCGGTAGCAGGTCAATCCGGCACGAAAACAAGATGACGTTTGGTGTTTTTGTGGAGAATGACCTTGTAAGCACTTTGGAGTAAACAGTCAGTGGCCGGGAATTGAGCGGTTCTGCAGACGAGAAGGCTGTGAGTGGATGAAGGCATTCGTTGATGGAAGTGGCACTTGAGGCGGTGTACCTGGGCAGAAGACCCTAGAGGTGAAATGGTGGCTGGATGGGAAACTTTGCTACTTTAGGAAGAAAAAGGAAAAACCAAAATGGATGGATAAAAGAAAGAGAGCAAAGAGAAAACAGAAGGAATTAAATTGAAATAAAGGAGGAAAAATGTAACAAAAGGGAAGAATAAAGTAAAGCATGGCCGGTCTTTCGCCGGTCCTGCAGCATCTGCTGTAGTCTTCACAAGGAGCGCATTTCCTGGTGCTGGAAGGCGGTGGAGGCGCCATTGGAATGGCGTCGGGCACTTGTCCATGCTTCCCTTCCTCGGTCACCCCTGGGGCCCCTCGACCTCCCAGCCAGTCGGTTCCTCTCCTGCCCTTGAAACCTCCCACCCAGAGGTCCCATCCCGGCAGATTTGTTCCGACTTCGCTTTCCAGGGCCGGCTCCCTCGTAAAATGAACATCGTAAATAGTGTTTTCTATTAGTCATTTAGACAATAACTGCGGCTGGAATTTCATGGCAGATTTAGGAGCGAATGAGAGGGGCCGGGGGGCCGGGGCCGGGGCGGGAGCGGTCCCGGGGCCCGCGAAACCGTTTCTGCTTCGAAGCCCGCCTGCCCCCGTTTCGCGGCTCACGTTTGCACCGGTTGGATGCCTTCGAATTGTACTTTTCTCGATTCCCATGGCCATTAGAGACACCAGCCGTTTCTAAAGGGAAACGCCGTTTTTGTTTGGCGACTGGAGGAATGTGAGGGCGGCCGGAGGGAGAGGCACCCATCACGAGGGAATCCCGGCCAGGTGAGTGCGCACCCGAACCGAACAAAGGACGGCTCAGTGGCACAATGGCCACGTCCTTTGGGGTGAGCAACAGGCGAGTCGTCGCCAACACACTGCATTTAGCGAGGAGCGATAAAGGCTGCGCGGACAGGTAGCTGCCAGAGCAACAGCTGTCGTGCGGATGTGGAAAAGATAAAGGGCGGTCGGGCATGGGATAAAGGCGACAGGTTCAGGCACCGGCCGACAGTCAGGCGAAACTACATTTTACGCTTGCGTTTTGCCCTAATCATGGAAACACTTTGTATGTAGACCGCAACACTTGGAAACCTGAGCGTAAACAAAACGAGTCTTTTGCGAAATAAGCAGTTATGCGATTTGTGGTCTGCACCGCTGACGCCCCGGCCTCGCAACCCAGCAAGGGCTGTCAGGTGGCGGGGACCTCTTCCTGAGGGAGGCTGAGCACACGCACGTGTCGGCAGGGCGACTCCCTCCAGGTGGAGAGGGCGGAAGTGGGGCGCTCGAGTGACCTGATCCACTTTCGGGAGGCGACATATGGCGGAAATGGGAGACCGGGAAGTGGGCCAGAGGTCAAGGTCAAGGGAACAATGCTGCAGCCAGGCTTCCTTCCCTTTCCTGTGTTTCCTTTCGAAAATACTTTCTTCACTCCCAAGCGATGCCCGTCTCGAGAAGACCTAACCATGATAATACCTTTCTAACAGCCAACACCGATAAGTGTTTTCACTTATCGCCCGGAAGTGGGTGGATCTGTTTGAGCAGCGCACGTGTAAACACTTATTCCGCCACCTGAACGGGGGGCGAAATCCCGAGCAGCAGCCCCGTACCTGCCCGCGCCCTCGTTCTATTTATACACCCACCGCGACAACAGATTCATTAGCCGAATCCCAAAAAACGAAGGAGAGTTTTTTAAATGCGGAAGTCGGCATCATTTTCACATGTGTTCATGCGCATGCTCAGGAAGTGGAGCCAGATGAGAGTCCCATTAGGAACACGGCGAGCATCTGCCAGCAAACAGGAAGAGGAACCATTGACACTATTGACACTCTTTCTCCCTCTCGAGCCCTCATCCGCGGCGCTGCACTCGAGGACACGTCCAGGACACGTGTCCCGCCCTCGCCCCAACTCACCCTGTACCTGACAACGAACCCAATTCAGTATTGATGAACTCGCCATTATTCTCACACAAAAACAAAATCAACTTCCTTCTGGTTGAAAGCATTTTCCAAGTGAGCCCACCTGGGGCTGTCCGACCACAAAGCTTTTGTGTCCCCCGACCTTCTCACGAGGGCCTTTCACCCCCTGCGCCCCGCACCCCCGCACCCCGGTCCCTTTGTTGCCTCTGCCGCGGGAACAGTGAGAAGGCGGCGATTCAGGTTTTACTGCGGAGAGCGGAGGCGAATGTTGTTCCATCTTCTTTGTGATTAGCGGAAGTGGCGGAACGAATGTCGGGGAAGGAGACATGTCACGCAGGAACGCGGGCGGAGGGAGGTCGGAATGCAAGGGGCATGGGGGCAGTGCGGGGGCAACTGCTGCTGAATGACTTAATTGGCAGGGCGGAAGGCGAAAGAAGCGAAGGGAACCAGGTGCGAATGGGTCCCTTGTGCTCGTCTAGCGGGTAGATGATAGTGCACCTTGCGAGGATGTTAATAACTGGAGATGGAACAGGTGAAGAGTTGGTCGGTAATGGGCGAGAGCTTTGATTCGAGTGAGGAGGGACGTGTTTGGGGCTGGGGGTTGAAAGGATGTCAGGAAGAGGAAGGGAAGGGACCAATAATAAATGAAAATTAGGTTGTTATTAATAAACTTGATAAAAAGGAGGACCCAGGCCTTCTTTCCCTTTAGTTGGCAGAAGGAAAACAATTAACTTTGTTCTAATTTCACTATTTATATGATATTTATTATGATACAAATGAAGTATATATACAGTATTTAGGGTCATTGTATTAGTATTTAATACGTGTTTGTATTGTTATAAATCTCTCCATCAATTACAGTTTCCCTCTCATTAACTGATCATAAAATTGTTTTAAACGGCATTTTCTCCTCTTAGAAGTTATTTCCAAATAAACAACTTGTGAGTTAATGTGGGCCTTTCTTTCGTAACACAAAGCTACAAAAGCACGCCACAAAGGAGTCCACAGAAGACCAACTCTCGGACCTGAATGCCAGGACGGAGGATGGAGGCGCTCGAGGTGAACCTGCCCGCGATTGTTATGATCTCGCAGGTGGTGTCAAAGTTCGACTACACCTGCTACCACCATGTTTTGTTCTGCCCCGGCCCGAAGCCTCTGTCGAGCCCCTTTCCAATCGAACACCCCGCCCCTTTCATCCCGGGAAAGCCGTCTTTTGCTGCTCAGCATTCGCCTCGAGTGCTCAAATAGCTGCCACACTGACTGAACCAAATGACATGTGGCGTCATAGAGCATCTTTTGCAAGAGGAGCCGGATGGACACCTCTTCATGCCACGATTGCTATGGAATTCGTTCCTTTTACTTTTTCTGACTCCACGTAATTCGTTCCCATTGCTTCCACTTCCCTCCACTTTTTCTTGGAATTTTATCTTCTGCGTACTTTTTTCTTGCCCTTAATTTTGACTTTCCCGGAGACTTTCTCCTTCAGGCTCTCTCGCTTCCACGAACCTAATTCTTTTGGTTTTTCTTCGCAGGAACTGCCCTAATTCTATCCGCAGCTTTCTCGGTCTTCTCCTGTTTACACATCGCTGACAACCTTTCTTTTCACTTCTTTATTAGTTGAAAAACAAACCTTTTTAAGCGATTGCTGCCTTGCTACCCAAATGGGAGAGGAGGGCCGTCGCAGGAGCAGTTCATGGGGGCGTGAGAGCCATAAATTATGGGAAAGAGGGAAACCTCTGCTGGTGACACGTTCTCACAAGAAAAAGCCAAATCGATCGGCAGATATCGTATCTCGGCCCCTGAACATTGCAATAAATTATGATAACGCTCAAAAGCTGTGCAAACACCACCAAAACTCTTTCGCCATTAAGCCGCGGAGTTGTTTTCATCAAAACGTAAAAGTGCGTAATTTATGGGAAAAGTCGGGGCCTCGTGAGTTCGGGCGACGTTGCGGTTTTTCCTCTCCTTCCACGTCCAACTTCCATCAGAACATAGAGAACAGTTGGAAATCATTTCAGACAAAATCAGCAAAAAGTGAGCAGTCACCGTGGCACGTGGCCGTAGCGCTTCCAACCCTTACTCTGCTCCTGCCACGACTTCCTCCCTTTCCCAAATTACCAAATCCATGCACTTGTTCTGATTTATCGCGCTTCTTCCCCTTTGAGGACAGAAAATGCTTTCACCTCTCTCTCTCTCTCTCTCTCTCTCTTTTCTCTAAAACTAATAACTCTCGAGGCATTAATCTTCCTCTCACGAGGGGGGAATAATGGCAATAACTCTGATAGAATTTCAAATATTGAGCCCTTCGCTTTGTCAGCGTCGAGGACGTCTTGCGTCCCTCCTTGGCCAGCCTAATTTATTCATGGCCCTGGTGCTCCTCCTGCGCCCCGTGCTTAGCTTAGGGCCCCGCTCGTTCTCCTTGTGCCGCAGATAATGAGCGCTGTTTCGGGCTGCAGCCTTCCGAGACAAGTAATTGCTCTTGTGGCCATGGTTGAATTGAGGCGGCGGGGCTCACGCTTAGCTTGTGAGTGGCCCGGGCCCGCAGGCCCTAATCGCCTTCGGTGTTGAGGGAACGTTTTTCCTTGGCGATGTCCTCGAATCCATCTTCGTCGCTTCCGGTGGTCGTCGAGAGCATGAAAGCGAGTCGGGCTTTTGCAGAGGCCGACAGAAACGCCCAAGAAATGGTCAGAATCTTTTAAACAATTTTTAAATTTAGGTAAAAACAGTCCTTCGTCTGCTGCAGCCCACTCACTCACCCTCGCCCCAACCCGAAGGAAAAGGGGTGAGAACCTATTTGAATAAAACAGGTTAGGGGATGAACCCTCCGAAAACTCCTTTCAGAATCCCATCTATTTGGCCCATCTCCGTAGAATTGTTTTCTTCTCTTTGGGAGCGACAGGGCAGATAAGAAAAGATTTCCTTCTCGAATGAGAAGAAAAGGAAACGCGTTGGTGCAGTCCGAAGATTGTGATCGGCAGATGTTCGGGGCCGGGGCCGAGGCACAGAAAGGACATTTGGGGCGCAGTCGGGTGCTCTCAGGCGTCATTCTCGCCACAGAGGATGATCACAGATTGCCAGAGTCATCTTCTCGGGCACGGATTGTCATGAGCGCGTTTCCATGGACCGTGGACTCACTGGTGGTGCAGTGGGCTCAGAGGGCAGCACCGGGAACGGTGTGCATGTGTGGCTCTCTGAAGAGGTTAGCGCGGTCACCGAAGTGTGCCGGGCCGGAAATGGCTCGGTTCCGCCAAGACGTGTCTGTCCATGGTGCGTGGCGGCAGCAGGGCCTGGGGCCATGTATCATTGACGTGAACCACGGGTTCGTGAGGGTTTTCCAGTGAGGTGATGGCGTTGCAGTGGCGTCGGAAGGAAGGAAAGGATGGGGTTGCAGGGGCGAGAATGGATTTTAATGAGAAATACTTGAATGAGTAGTGTCAGAAGATAAGAAAGGGGAAATTTTTTTATTTAACAAACCTAATGTATTAATAAAGTTAATAATGGAATAAAATATTAAACGCAAGAGATAATAAATTATAGCTAATTATAAAATTAATATACATGTAAGAAATAAAACATTATTGACAAATGAGAAAAATAAAAAAATAAGAGGAAGGAGGAGAAAAAAATTAACTACAAATATTACCCTAAGTAGTATTTATAATTAATATAATATATTTAATGTTCTTAAATATTTTCCCATTGGAATCAAACATAAGCACTGGGTATTAGGCAATTTACTTTAAAAACATTACATTGGTTCGCCCTCCCCATTGCCACCCCAACAGAGCCCCCCGGCCCCTCTCACCCCCATGCCAATGCACTCTCCGCCCCTCGCCTCCTCCAACCAGAAGATAATGCCATGATCGCTATCGAGACTCGGTGGAAGTGGAACTAGAGGCGCGTGGCAGCTGGAACCACGTGGTCGATGGCGCGAGCCCGTGGCAGATGGCGGTGGGGAGGCGAGAGAAGACGGGGCTGGCGAGGCGTTGGCGGGGCCGGAGGGGTCTTCTTAGGGCGGGAGAGGGCGGTCAGGGGGAAACGGAAGAAGAACCCTCTTGAGAGGGTTTGCGGCCGGCGGGAGGGCCAACTGAGAGGCGGCCGCGGTGGCAGCTGTCTGTTGGCTTATTATTGTTGGTATTATCTGGAGGGAGAGAGAGGCAGGGGAAAAGTAAACGCCGGGATTGTTGCACAACCACCTTTTCAAGTCCGTCCATGTTTTTGTTTGAATGAGCGTCGGTAGCGTTGTTTGTTCTGGTTCGGCAGCAGCCCTTGAGTGACCCCAGGACGACCTTCGCTCTGCTGATCTTCTTTCCAGGGAACCATTTCATCATCGGCCGAAATGAAATCCTTTGCGTTTGGTTATGAGTAAATAATGCCAAAGATGGCGTTTTTCCTTCTGATGGTTTTCCATCAGATCGTTGACGGAATCCAACTGAGGAAAATTCACGAGTTGTTTTTACTTGAAAAGGCAGTAGGGGGTGTCGGAGGTGGAGGGATGTGTCTGTCACCGACAGAGCACCAGAATGAGGGTGGGTTTGGGGTTGAAATGGAGGGGACAGACAGAAAGAAAGGTGGATATTAAATGGAAAGAACAGATGAGTTTGGAATTTACGTACGTAGTTACGTGCAATGTAATTGCAAATGAATGTTAATGTAAAAAGTGATTTTTCCAAGGAGAGCAGGATATTATTTTTCCTGTTATTAAATAAGATTTATATAAAAAGTAAAATAAACGCAGAAAAAAGTGAAATTATTCTACAAAAATTTTGATTTTTATCAAAGAAAACCAAAATAAGAATTAATTTATAATAATTTTCTACAACAGAAGCGTCGGCATGCTTGGATTATTGTTAATAAATGGGAAGGGGAACAATTTTTAGTGTTATAAATTATGATAAGCTGATAACATTTTAATTAACGAATACACGTTGAAGTCACTCAATGTCACAGCTTGTTCGCTTCGGTAAAATCTCCCGAATCTCCCGCATCCTTCTGTACCTGATGTTGCGATCCTGTCGCCGATAACACAACCACAACGAATCATAACTCCCTTTCTGTGCCAAGGTCCCGTCCATGAGGAACCAAGCAATCGGTGCCTGCCAGGGCATTTCTCCAGCCAGAGAGGTCGGCAGGTGAGCCTCGGCCTCTGTTGCACGGGCCAGGTGCCTCGGTGCCACCTGGTTACGCCAGCCAAGGGTGGGGGCCCTTCCCCGAAAAGTTGTCACCCCAAACAGCCCGGATTAATTTATGCCCAAGTGAGTTTACTGTGGCAAAGCCGGCAAGGTGTGCACGAGTTTGGAAGGTGAGTGATGACTCAATTAGAGTTAATGAGAAGGGGTGAAGTGGGGAGCGGGGTTGTTTGGGGTCGTGCTCGTGGGGTGGGCTCACGTCGCCTGCATTCGGCCCTGGTCGCCCTCGCGTGAGGCGGGGGCGCAGGGGCGGCTCATCCCCTGGGCCCACTGCGGCCACCCCGTCGGCTGCGTGAAGACATTTGGACTTTTTCGTCGTTGCCGTCACGTCGACGTCACGGTTTTCTGTCTCTCTGGCGATTTCTCCGATGTGTTCACACCGATAGAGCAGTTGTACGTGAAGGAACCGGGGAAAATCAACGAAAAATGGAAATTCAATTTTGATAAGGTCAGTAACTTGAAAAAGTGTTCCGTGTTTCGTTTTAGTGCATCCACGCAGAACCGAAAGGAAATAAGAGTAATTTCAGAGAAAGTGAGGACAATTGTCGCTGGCACGGATCGCCCGCTCACAGCAGCCACTGTCCCTGCAGCCCCGACGCTGCCCCATGAGAGACTCCCAGCCGGATGGGAAACCTCCGAGCAATTCATTGTGCGACTGGGAAACGGAGCGGGGGACTCCAAATGATGAGAACGGTTATAAAACTGTTCATTTCGCAATCAACTCCCGAGTGAAATATTGCTGATTATGACAGATTGTGGTGGAATAGCTAATTAAGGTTCCCAAGGGCGGGGGCGGGGCGGGGGGAGAGCTCCAATCTCATTTAATATAACCCCTGACCCCGATGCCCGATGCCCGATGACAATTCCTGGCCGTTTACGAGCCCACCGCCTCTCTAATGGTCCCCATAAAATGTGACATGGGAAGAAATCAATATGGTTAATTGTGTTCCAGTTGAATTACGGCGCGAGATGATTAATGTTCCGGAACAAAAAACCGATTGAGATTGAAATTGGAGTCCGCACCTGTAAGCATGAGTGGTGGCGCACGTGTGCAGTGACCGTTACCTGTCGGAGGCAGGGGCAGAAGACAGGAGGGCCCACGAGGGCCCACAGGGGGCGAGTGCCCTGGCGGTGTCGCCCGCCAGTGGCTGGCCGTTGCGTGCGGACTGGGTTAAGCGAAGCGGGGTTTATCGACTGGTAACAGAGCATACGCTATTCATACATAAATTTACATGAACCCTTTCCTAATGCTGTAATTAATTAGGATCATCAACGTCCGAGTTATTTATTGCGTTCCTTAGGTACGAAACGCTTTTAAATTGAGGCCATTTTTTGGAGTTGGATTTGTCCCCGAATTCACAGAGTAAGAAAACGTACATTTTCATGTGTTACTATTTCAACTATACATTAATTGTGAGTACAAATGTAAATCTTTTATTAAGTTTTATTTTGTTGCTTTTACAAGGGCTAACTGGGCCCCCACTCCGAGCGCCCAGGGCCCTCTCATCCCACACCGGTTACATAATATTCTATTCTGCCCTATTTAAAAATTATTTTTGTGTGTCTTTCATACAACTGGTTTTTTATATTAATTAATTGGAGTTATGATTGTTTTAAATGTTTATATAATTGTTAAATTGATTGGAAAATTTATAATATAATATGGTTTCTTTTGTAACATTAGAAAGCAATAGATAGACACAAAGAGAGAGAGAGAGAGAGAGAGAGAGGGAATTTTTGTATAAATACATAGAATTATATGTACATAAAAATTGAGTAAATGAAGAAAGAAATTAATTATAATTCTTTTTAATTGAGCAAGGCAACAAGGACTAACGACGTAAATGAATTAATATTTAAAAAAAATAAATAAACGAGGAACGACGTGCATATGCAAAGTGTTGAGAATAACAGCAAAGTCCTGAATGACTCATTTGACTTAAAAAAACGTTTTGGATGAGCGAGACCTTTGTTATATAAATTTGAACTTTAAGACCCATTGTTAAAGCACCGGAAGTCGCGTCTACAGGTTCACCTAGCAGAACCTCAGCGTCCACCTTTCGCAGTCCTTCTCCAGAACCCATCCACCCCTCCCCGTCCGCCCCCTCTGTTCTGCAACACCGATTCCCACTTCGTAGCTTGAGCAAACAACCCGATCCTCGTCTTTCCTACTAATTATAAATCATTCGACAAGGTTCATTTGCTTCTGGGTAGCGGCCTGTGAAGGAAACGACACATCTGCCGCAGAGCTTTCTTCGTCTCTCGGCTTTCCACCCCAAGGACGCCCAACCTCGCCAATTCAACCCCCGCCGCTCACCCATTTCCGTTTCCTCCGACCAGTATCGGCGGTGCGCGTCGCAACGAATCCGTTCCAGTTGCGCTAATAACCCCAAAAACTGTCAATTCATCGCACCCCAACTCCGCATCCCTCTGGAATAATTTTTCATCCCTGCGTCTCCAGGTGGTTGTGGCGCTGCCGGCGAAGAGCCTCGCACCCCGCGGCCATGCTTGCCTTTCCCGGGACGACCTCTTCTTAGGGACAACCGACCTGTTGAATGCGCTCGCTCTTTCTCTTGTTTAGCACAAAAGGGTTGTGCCCGCGCCGCGCTCAACATGTGCACTGCTGGCCTTGATTGATCCTCGGCAGGATGTCCCTTTGAATGGGGTGATTTATGAGTTCCTCCAGCAGCAGCAGCTCGTTAGGCACCGGCTCGAATTAATCAGGTAATTAATGGGGGGCGGGGGCCTCTCGAGGGGCACAGCTTCGCTCGGAATCCGAGAGAGGGGAAAATGTCAGGTCTTTGGCAGTTCACCGACGTGATCAGCTTCAGAAAACATGTCTGGAGTTTCTGATATCCACTCGAAACTCGTTATTATCGCTTTATGGTTGAATAATTTTTTCAGGTTTTGTGTTTCCAAGTGAGGACGTTTCCTTGGGTTTCTCGAGTCGTCGACCACGTTCTCCCCCAGACTGCAATTCCTGTGATGAAGAGCTAGCCATCTGCTGCCGTGGCACCAGATTCCCACAGTTCCTCTCACAACAAAGCCAGTGGCCCAAGACCCAGAGAGCAACAATTCGCTTTTAAAGAGCACCCTGTGCGCACCTCTTGTTCCATTAAAGGACGGCAAACAATTGATACTATTTAATTTTGAATAAAATATTATTAGAAAAAGTTAATAGGAAAAATTTTGTTTTTTAAGCTCATAAAAGCATGGTTACATGAGCTGTTCTCAAAGAGAAAATGTTGGGAAATGCAATTAAATTATTAGTTTCGCATCCGATCACCCCTCTAATTATAATCTGAGAGAGGCATTCTAATATACTAAATTTATGTGCGAGCATACAGACCCTCTTAAGCAGGACCGTGTGCCCCACTCGCTCTCATTCGTGGCCGTATTTTTCCTTTTTTATGGGTTTTTAAATTTTGGGAAAAGCTCCCGCGGAGCACCGCGTTCCTGTGTCCAATTATCGAAAACCAACGTGGAAATATGGGAGGCACGCGGTCCACACGTGCCGCCATTAGCCGGCGCACTCAACCACAAACATTTTCGCTAAAACAATTCGTTTACTCATTTAGGGAGCCATGATAGTCATCTCTCGCAGAATTTCCATCTCACTCCGATGGCATTACCAATTCAAGGCCACTCTCGAACCTGGATTCAACCCAGTAGCTCGTGAATATCAGCCGAAGGGCTCTTCAGGTTCAAGGCGAACACCATCGGGGGCAGAGCTTTTGGGGTGAAATCGCCGAGTGATTCTTGAAAATAACTATTTTAGATTTCGGCAAAAGGCACCGATTAATTTGAATTTAACCCAAAATGCCAAAGCACCCCCTTGAAGACTTGTTCAGATGGGCAGGGGAGGCGCCGGAACTTTGGTTGGTGGTTGGGGTGTCACCTGTCCCGGGGCGAGGAGGGATTCATTTTATTTAAGGAAAAAATAAAGCGGAGAATTATAGTAAAGAAGATGAATTAAACAAGGACAAAAATTAGTAATTTAAATCAAATATTAATGAGCATGAAGTAATTCAGGGGCGTATGCGGGACACAACGGCGGAAGCCCCACAACAACAGGGCTTTTGCCCAGTTTTCCATTTGCTCATTGCTTCCAAGCCTCTCACATTTGGCCACGAAAACGCCAACAAACTCAAAGTATAAATGAAAAACGGGTAACCGGCATTAACTGTTCTGCGGACGGACGGAGTCGTCCTTCGGGCAGGAGAAGCCGTTCCGGTTGCGGAGATTCGCCTTCTTCCTTCGGCCAAGCTGAAAACAATCAGTTAAGAGAGGAGTGATTAAAGAAGAGGGACTGTTATCAATGAAAACAAGATTCGTTGAAGTTGTGCGTGAATGTAATTAGGACTTCCATTGTCTACCGCAATATTTCCTTTCAAATAATAATGATAATAACAGTCGTTATAACGTACAAGTCAAGTGCATTCATAAAAATTGAATCAACAAATTTAAGGATTTCATTCAATTCTTTCCTTTCTTCGGTTTTTTCTGCTTGTATACAGGACCGGTCAAGTGCAGATGTACTCGGGTGCAATGCACTTCTGCCACGACCCGCGCAGCCCCAAAACATTTTCGACTCATGTGAAACGCAAACACCACTCCAACGCCCCTCCCCCTCCGCCCCCCTCCTCCCCGGTTACTCCAACCCAAAATAAACACCACATCATGACACATTTATGCGCTACTCCATTTAAGTAGGTGAATCTCGCCTTCTCCCTTCTAAAAATAGTCCAGAGGTGAAATATGGGACACGGCCCGCCGGGACTCCCTTCGCTCCTCGGCCCCGCGCCCGCCGGAGGGAGGGAGGGTGGGGACAGTCCTCGCCTGGACACGGCCCTGTCGATGAATGCCCCATCGACCAGCGAACGTCGTCGCGAAAAACTGGGGGGAACGAGAGAAGGAGAAGTGGAGTGCACGAAGAAAACAGCTTGGCGTCCCTTGGTGGCAGAAGGCGGCAGGTTCTTCCAGGGCTCCCAGATGGAACAATAATGAGAAAAAGCAGAAGAATTTCTAAAAAGCTAAATCATTTTAAATTGTATTTAATTAAATGAACACCACGAATGGCTTTGATGTCTTCATTCGAGCCCAAGAGGAAATGGCTTTTCAGACAGCCACCTCGATCGCCAGCGGATACAAAAGAACAACAACAGGACTTTTGCCCCCTTTTCTAAATCTTCTGCCGACTCTGCGTGTATTAAGCGATCCCACTTTCAGGCTGCAGGAAAGCCGTTAGGTGAGATGATACAGTCCTGAAGAGCAGGGGAAGCTGTACAAGTTGAAAGCGCTCCGCAGCTGCTCAAGAGGACGCTATCGAATATCCGAATTTAAAACTCCGCGCAAACACCTGGAGGGAAGAGCTAATCAATTTCAGTGAAATTTGGTTGATATAATCGGGGCATCCCTGGGAGAGTGTTCTGACGTTGCAGTAACAGGATCGGGTGTCCGGAATGGCCCAGGGCCGGGAGAAGTGGATCAAGGGCGCGGGATGTGCCTGGAGAAGCGGGAAAAGCGGGAGAAGGAAAATGGCCAAGGCTTGAGTTTAATGATTTATAAAAAAGAGAGTAAAAAACATGGAGTACAGCTGCTGCTAGGCGTCCCTGGCCTAGTCTTCGTGCAGATGTTTCGCATCCTCTTGCCGCTTGGGGTGCACAGGGGATGAAGCTACGTGCACAATGAATTAAATCTTCGCACTCGATGGAATCATTAACAAAAAACTGTTTCCTTCCCTCCAACCCCGACCTCGCATTCAAATTAATTATTTTCTACCTGAGCCCGTTCCTCAACCTGGAAAACCCTGCCACATCCATTGTTCCTCCTCTCTCGCCTCGGCCGCCAATTAATTGGCCAAATACCTAATATGGCGCTCGTGTGTTACTCCTCTGGAAGACGCTCCCCGACGCCTCGACTGGATTTTAAAATTTAAATTCCCTCAGCCATTGTCAACAAGTCACGGCAACGACAAACAGACACCGGTCGAGGGGTGAACGCTGCACCCTCTCCCTCTCGGTGCAACACGGGACCAACCCCGTTTCATCCCCCGGTCGCGCAGCTAGGGCCGAGGGGTGCCGCTAGGCGGTTCTTGCAAGAAGCGCCTCAGATATGAGACAGTGCTCAATTGTTCATGAGCGAGTCCTTTTCTTGAATAGAAGTTATTATTGGGAGGGTTTTAAATTTGGCGATTCCGAGGGAGGGAAATATTGTGTAGAATCTGTTGCAGCTGGCGGGCGGTGGAGCTGCGAGGACAGGTTGGCCTGGAGAGGGAAAGCTTTTTGCCTCGGTCAGACATGCACATTCAGTGTTTAAATAAAAAAGTACAATGGGAACGAGGAATGCAGCGAAAAGTCGGTGGCATTTCGGAGAGAGAAATCATAGATTTTTCGTACAGTCGTACATTTGAAATTAGTTACTTCCCGATTCACATTCGCACTCAAATTCGTTTCAAAACATAAAATACATTATATTTTATCTGTAATGTAATATTATTTTATACATTTAATCTTTCATTTTTATGTATTCTATTAATAATTTATCATTATGTGTTTTTATTATATTTAACTATTTTTCTTTAATTTTTTATATTTATAAATAATACTGTTAATTCATTTTATATCCTGTACATTTACTTATTTGTTTACTTGAACATTTCAAAGGGCACGTTTTGTGTTAGTTATACATGCCATAAAATCTTTGTTTGGCATTTGAGTATAAAAGTAGAGCAAAGGCCTCCTCTCCTCCGGGAAGGAAAACAAAAGGGAAAAGGCGTGGGAACCCACCCCAACCAGGTGCGGCCAGGTAGCGGATGAACCCCGAATTGTCACCAGTAGGTGAGCCAGATAATCGATTAAACCCATTCGTGACAACCCTTTGAGGAGCGCCCTCCTTTGGCGTTCCTTTGAGAAACTTTCATTTCGGTCGCGTCGTCTTCTCAATTAAGCGGAACTTCCCACATCTTTCTTGGCTTCTCGAGGAAAATCCTTCCTTTTCCTCAATCGCAGTTTATATTAAAAAACGAAACGACACAGATTTATGCTGGTCCACATTTTGACAAATAATCTAGTGCATTTATGCGCCAAACACCCACGCAAGCCTTGGCCCGCTGACCCCAGACACTCTCAGCACCTGAGAGCGGCCTCTCGCGTCAGCACAAGACATGCTTCCTTAAAATCCGAGCAACGGTCACCTGCAGGAGATCTTCGGAGAACAATTAAAAATGTGATTAGTTTTTTACAGTAATAAAAAACTAAATTAAAAATCAGAATTGAGCGAAGTGGAAGCAACTGTTTCATTTATTTACAAGAAAGAAGAAAGAAGAGAAAATTACAAATAAAAATAAAAAAGGGAAAGGCAGAAAAATAATAAGAAGTTGCAAGAGTAACTATAAATATACTGTATAAAGCCATCAGTATATGTTGCATTATAGTATGTATAATTCAGATTAAAATCAAAATTCCGAAAACCCACTTCCCGTTCAACTCTCAGTCTTTTTCTTCTTCTTTCATTTCCCTTTTTCCTTTCCCGTTCTTCTTTATTTTTTCTTCTCTTCCACTCTTTTCTCACAAATCAGGCTTTCCCATCAATTTCCCAGTCGGTTTCCACTCCCAACCCCGGCGCTCACCCATCGCATTCTCAGTGATGCAACACGCGAAAATCGGCTAATTGAATATTGTCTCTGGCAAACAATAACCAATTCACTCTGTTTCCTCATTCGCAAGCAGAGAAAGAAGGAGGCTCCTTCGGCAACCGTGCGCTTCCTTTGCCTTCCTTTGCCTTCCTTTACCTTCCTTTGACGACGTCCGCCCCGCAGCAGAGCTGAGTGCCACGGCAAAGAGAGGGTGGCGTTGCTGGGGGCGAACACGGTGAATTTCACTGTGGAAATGAACACATCGGGCAATAAATCTAGAAAAAGTTCTCATTACATAAAAAAGAGTTTCCGGGCGGTCGTAAAAGTGAATTAGTTAATCCTTAAATGGGAAGAAAATTAGTTTTCGGTTAATCAAATCGGCAGACAATGGAGGGGCGGTGGGGCGGGAGGGGTTTGTTTTTGTAAATAATATTTGTAAACGCATTAAGAAAGTTGGCCATGGAAACAAAGCTGCATTATGAGCGGAGCTGCTCTGTGCGAATAATTCGCACGAAACCAAGACAAACAATGAAATCGTGGTGAAATGATTAACGTTGTGCGTATCCTTCGGGCCCAAGAGAAAGGGACAGGGGACAGAGGACAGCTGTCCTCGACCCGAAAGCGAGAAGAAATGTCTCCAAATAAAATTGTTTCCTGAGAATTCTGGAAAGGAGCCAGCGCCCAAGAGAAAGACACAAATCCTATCGCATCTTCAAATACTTCTCGTCAAATTTCCGCTTCCTTTATTCGCCATTCAAAACATTATTTATAAATAGAAACAGTCGAGAAAAAGACCGAAAACAGAAGAGTCTCCATGGAAGACCGACAATGACCGACTCCATTCGGCCACAGCACAGAGCACAGCCACAGACTGCAGCACATGTGCACTCCACGCGAACCCTCCAACGCCGGCCCTCTTCGCCATTTCTCGGGAGAAGGGCTCTCCCGCGAGAGGGGCCCCCTGGGGGCACAGATGGAGCGGATTAACTGAGCGGTTCTGGGGATGGCGGTCGTCTTGTTGCGGAGTCCCCGGCAACGAGTCGAACGTGGAAGAGGCTCACGCAGAGGCCGTCCTGAGAACGGACAGTGAAACCACATAAAAAATAACTATCTATTTTTATAGTGCGAGAATCGCGATAATTTTTATGTTTACAACCCTTTTAATTTTCAAATGAAAACAGGTTTATAAATATGAAAATTGCTTATTAAGGCCGGAAACGTTGGTTAGTCTTTGTTTCCCCAGCACAGACAACAGTTGACAACAGCTCAGAGCATCTGGCCATGAACAAGTGTCGCTGCGTTCGCATGTGTGGTGGCGGGGTGCTGGAGGGGCGCTGGCGGGGTGCTGGCGGGCGGGGGTGCCCCCCCGATTAATGAATGAGGAGCCGATGCAAGAGCAACAAGAGCAGTCATTGAGGCCCGGCGAATGGGTTTTAAAATAATCGAGAGTACTACTTCATTCTTGGCCTTCTGTCAAGTTCCCCTCTTCTCTGTTTACTCTCTGTTTTTTCTTTGGCTTCATTAAATCCTCCTTTATTGATTTATGTTGTTTTGACGCGGCTTTCAAACGTTTTATTCGGCCTTTATCAACTTTAAATTCGGGCTTTGTGGCGTTCGCCTTCTTTGTTTCCACGGGGAGCCAAGGCGGCGGAGGGCACCCCTTGCCTCCCCTGTCCAGGGGCTGTCGTGCCGTGAACCCAAACGCCACCGAATACTGCCAGGTTCCGCAGCTTGTGTCCACCCGTCGTGGATTGCCATCACAGCAAAGGATATATAATGTCCTGAAGAGAGAGAGAGATGTGACGGATGCGTTTTTGTGAATGACTGAGTAAAGGCAAATCAGCAACAGAAAGGAGAGCAGAAATGTTGAAGGGTTCGAATGAGAAAGGAAAAGCATTTTAAACGAAGCGGAAGTTATCTGAGAGTGTTTCCTCGGTTTCCCCAACGGATTCGCATGATCGAACAAGTTCATCCCCGAGGAGTTCCGACTCTGACAAAAACAAATTTTATAATTACACCAAGAAGAGGGGAATATTTAAAAAAATGTCGAGAAAGCAAAAAGAAGAACAATTTATTTGTTTAAAAAACAATCACAGCGATAATGACAAAAAGAGGAAAATCATTTGTCATTGTGGCAGTTAAATTCCAAAAATATCAACCGCCATTTTGAATGCACCTCAACGAGTTTCTCCTTTGTCAACCGTCGAGGCGAGAAAGAATAATCACTTGGCTGGCAACGATAACCACGGCGGCCATCTTGGGGGTGAGCGCCGCTCGCCCACCAAACGCTTTCAACGCCCGATCCTCATTAGTTTCATCAGCGATGCATAAAAATAAAACGAGAAAAAATTAACCGATTTCCAGCGAAACCAATTCTCATCACTTTTAAACAGTTTCCAAATCGACAATTAACATTCCGCCGTTGTCTCAGCACATTCCCCATCCAACTGCGACCCTTGTGTCAGCTACCCCTCTTGGAGGATGGCCTTCATTTAATATCTGCAGCCCTTGCACCCCTCGCACCCCCTCGCAACCCCTTCCAGCCCTCCCCGCCTCCAACCGCGGCGCGAACCTGTCTGCGGTCTCTCGGCTAATTCGTTCCCAATTAATGAAATGCGTTTAATGAGAGACCGAGAAAATTCCTTTTCATTCAAAACTCGCCAAGGCGGCTTAATTAATTCAATGGAAACCGGAGGAAATGACGAATTTTGACAGAATTTTCTGCCCGCGTGACTCAGCCGAATTCCTTCGCGAACAGAATGGACTCTATGCTCATGCGTAGGCCATGAATGGCCATTGAGGCCCCAAGGGGACGTGTCGCCACGGGGCGCTGGGGGCCGCGAGGGTGCTCGCTTGGGGGGGGCCAGAGGGGAGACCCAGAGAGCATGCAGCCCATTTGCACCCAACCCATTAAACTCCCGCTCATTAGCGGCTAATTAATTGGCTAATTAATAAAGGGCTCACCTGTCAGCTGGCGACACGAAATCCGCGTTCGCATAATCTAGTTACGAGGTCGCCCATTTCCAGGACATTAACTGAGTTTATCATTTCCGCGCAAACTCATTCGGCCACCCTGGACCACACTCGGCCCCTCTTTCCCACGCAGTTCGACTGAGGAGAGAAGCAGAGGTCGGACGGTGCTGACTTGGAAATTCGGCGCCGGCGGGGGCATGCGCCCGAGGGGCGTCCCAAAATACACTTTGGTGGAGCGGTGGCCACGGAGGACGAAGGGGAAGTGCTGTCCTCAAATTAACTGATTTAATTGGTCAAATGAAATCAATTGAAAGTGGACAACTTTTTATTTAAAAAACAATAATATTAAGGCTTTATACGGAATTAAAGGCGCCTAAGGAACGATAAACAAATAGCAGAAGACGAGTAGTAATAAATAAATAAACAAGAAAAATATTTTTTTTAAATAAGACCAATAAACAAATGTTTATTTATTTATTTAAAAAAAAATTAAATTATTTAAACGGTGACCGATTACTATTTTAAATTAAATAAATTTTTAACAACTGCCGCTCACGAATTTGTAAAACAAACATAAAACAATTACCTGATATAAATATAATTAAAAACCATAAAATTGTCACTGTTTGCATAAACGCCCTGAAAACTCGTCACTTTTTTTGACTTTTGAATGGCAGTTGGTTCCCTGCTATCACCTATGCTTTTCCAATATTATTCAAAATTAGCCGCTTTTGGGCTTGAAAAGCCCAAAATTGGAATCGAATGCGCCAACTTATGATAAATATTAATTCGTTGTCGCATTTTCCCACCGACAAACGGCCCTTTCTGGAAAGGGAAAGCATTGTAAAGCATTGTCGCCAGAATCGGCGGAAGGTGGAAAATTTCTATTTTAATGAGCGTTTGTTCGCTGTGCACTTTGTGGGAACGTTGACGACAATGGAAAGCAGCCATTGGGCCAAAGGAAAGTCGAGCAGGCGGTGAAATCTAACGGCCCATTTCGGGACTCCTTGTGTCCTTCGGCTGCCGAATGCGACAGAAACGTCTGTGAAACGTCGAATAACTCTCAATTTTAATTGGATCAAAAATACAAATGACAACTGTATTCATAAATGAAGAAGTAAATAAAAAACTCAGAGTTTGCTTCAGATTTTAAGTCATTGTTTTACAATTCAGCACTGCGGTTGGTCGAGAAATGTTTAATTGATCTGCTGCTTCGTGGCAACTTATCCTTTGTTGAGTTTGTTGACTAAATTGTCTCTTTTGTCGGGCATCGCGAGGGATGGAAAGTCTTTTGCTGAAGAGCAGTGTGCCCGCGACATCAAGACAAAAATTTTGAATTTAAATTTCCGAGAAACCGATCAAAGACGGAAGCATTTCAGGAAATAAAATGCCGAAACTCGCACTCGCGGTAACCTTTTTCCTTTTTTATTTGGCCAAAACACGATGCCGGCTACTCGTTGCCTTTGCCACAGCCAATTCTAAGAAAGAATTAAACTGTGTTTGTTGTAATCAGGGCCGGCGGAAGCGGGCATGCGTTGCTTGCGGTGCATGCGGGCGCCAAAGCACCTTCATTTTGATAAACCCGTGTGCTCGGTTTCATGAGCTTGCAGTTAGTTGTAACTGCACAATATAACAAAGAAATGAATAAAAAACAAAAAAATGAAGAGCAGAACCCCCCGGTTGCTCTTTTTTTGCAAGGGCTTCAACAATTGCTGACGTGCAGTGGACGGTAAAAATTTCTTAGTATTATTTGAGCTTTCGTCGAGTGCGTATTATTGAAATAGTGGCGATTAAAAGTTATACTGTAGAAGTGGTAGAAAATTAGCTGAGTCGCAGTTTGGAAAAAATTAGTGTAATGCATTAGTGCATACTTATTTAAAGACCACGAATGGGTGCAAAGTGAACATGGGACAAAGGAAAAAGTTATTTGGTGCACAAAATCGCAAGCGTAAAGCTGTGAAAGAAGCATCTTTTAAAAAACAAGCCGGGGCTCTTGATAATTTTCCGAAAGAACTAAAACTTCAAGTGAACTTGATATCCCACAAATGACCGTTTCCGAGCCCAGTTACGAAAGAATTGAAACTGTTCAAAACAAAATTTTAATCAATAAGCGATTAGGTGAAGATTTAGGGGTGGTAGATGACGAGTCTACATTCTTTGGGGTCTTTACAAGATCCAGCTCATTGGGGAAATTTTTAATTGTTCAAAAAGAAAGAGTTACTTATCCAAGAGATTCATCTGGCCGCAAATTCAGCAACATGGCCGTACTACAACAGAAAAATGGAAAACGGGGAGGTCGTTCGAAGGCCACGGATTAAAAAAATATTGTGCCCATTTTGACTGAAGACTGCTTTCCGGGATATTTCCCCCAGTGCAGGAAACCCGTTTCATATTCAAAATTTAATTGTTTCCAATAATTTATCATTGCCAAACTTTTCTATTGTTTTAAGAATATTGTTAACATTTAACGCAGTAGAAATTAATTAAAACTTATCTAACGACCAGTAAGTCTCAAAACAGGCTTGTGAATTTAGCTTTAATAACAATCGCAAAATGACATGTGTGCAGAATTAGACATTAAAACAATTATTACTAATTTTATAATTATAAAACATTAATAAAAAGGTTAGGCTTATTATATGCTTTTTGAAGTAATAAAAGAGGGGGTGCACTGTATTTTATTTGTGATGGCTTTGATTTAGGCTATTAGGGTTAGGGCAAGATAAAGGAGACGAAAGCGGGCGAAGGTCCTCGGCGTCGCCAGACTCGTTCCCATATTTCACTCGATTTCCACACATCCTTCAACATCCTCATTATTTCCGCCATGGTCGCATTTTGACTGTAATTTGACGGCGGCATTTCTCACGGTGACCACCAACCTACGTAATTACCTTCGGGACCGTCAGGACCGAAAATGGCCATGCTCCTGCGAGTTCCTCCTCAATTTGCATTGTGTTCGCATACAACTCTTCAAGGCCACAGTGTGCACTGCATACAATGAAAATAAACTCATTCATATGATACTTATGTTGTGTTCTCATTTAATACATTTTATTTATCTATTTATTATCTTTTGATGAAATGTCACTGCATTAGAAAAACTCATCGATCTCGTGGATCCTCTTGGAGCAATAAAAAATATATTATTTTTATCGTATATTTCATTTATATTGGAAGCGCATATAATGTTATTATCGAGAGTCGAGGGAATCGAGGATGTTCGTCCTGAAAAGGAAAACCCTCTCCCCAAAGGGTTGAATCACGAAGTCGTCCAATCGCTATTTCCCAATAAATTCAATTAATTAACACAAATGATCAAATAAATTTATTTGCAATAATTTACCTAATAAAAATGCTTTTGCAATAATAAAAAATCAAATCATGCGAAATCGCGCCATCATTATGTCCCTTCCACGCAAATGGAAATTGCGCTCATTCGCAACGCTACCACTACTAAAACCTTTCTGAGTCTACTATTAACTATTACAAGTTTCTTCTCACTGCCCCCAAACTACTACAACCCCCCTCCCCCCAATAATTTATTCTAGCTCATACTTAAAATTAACTGTTAGCTTCCTCCTGAGTGGCTGCTGTCTGCTCATTCCGGACCGCTGGAACAGGGGGTGTAGAACCCGTACGGCCTGGGGGTGTCGGGGCCGGAGCTGGCCGCGGGCGAAGAGGAGGCGGATGTCCTGGAGATGGGCACCTGGAGGGGAGCGGCCGCCTTCCTCCCCCGGGACGGTCCCCTCGTTCCCCTGTTGCCCGGCACGAAGGGCCTCATCCTCGGTCTTCCGGGGCCCCTTTTGAACCCGCCCGTCAGCGACGCCCCCGCGCCTCTGCCCCTCTTCGGCACGGCCGCGCTCTCCACGGTGGGGCTCTCTGTCAACAAACAATCACCAAGGGGTTACACTCATTAGGGGTGGCTCATAGCGCATAAGTTGGTTCCAACTCCTGACGACAGGTGAGCGTCCGAGGGTGAACCTGGCACATCGCCAATTGGAACCCCGACTGCTGATGGCCACGCGGAGGTGGCCATCGGTCAAAGATTCAATTCCGGACCTTAATTAACCTTCGAATGCGGCCATTAGACTAATGCGATGTGAAACGCAACTTTATTTGGTCCTCTGGCTCAGGAGTTGCGGGTCGGAGTCCGAGTTTCCAACCCGGTTATTAGCCTAATTGGTTTGGATGCCTTGGTTCGCTCCCCCGACTAAAGCGCGCGTTCGCGCGTGAGGTCGCGAGGTCGAACAAACAAACACTCACCACCGGTGATGAACATTTCTCCGGGGAGCTTTATCCCTCCGGTATAGCGCTTCTGGATGGAGTTGGTGGCGCCCCGTCGCAGGCCCCGCGGGCGCCCCCTCCTGGAGCCCCTCGTCACGGGCTTCACCCTCAGGCTGCCGATCCCCAGCGGATTGTAGGGGTTGGTGTTGAGCCCCAGACCTGGAAAACACCCCTTCGATCACGCACTGCCGCGCACAAGATGGCGGTTCATTACACACACACACACACACACACACACACGACTTCCAAAAAGATATTCAAGCCAAAAGGGTAATTACAAACTAATGAAAAAGATTAATCGGTAATTGGTGAAACGAGATTCGTGACGAGCGTAAAGTGTTCGTTTGATTTGTTGGTTCCCTCCGGATTTTCGAGAGGGCCATATCCGGTTTCGTGAGCCGACATTTCCAGGATGAAGATGTTGTGTTTGTCTGCCTGTTCGGTTCATTCGAAGGGCCTCATTTGCAGTTTGACCCACTCGCAGTGTTCAGAAAGCGACATTTCAAAAAAATACTCAAACTACTTAATCATTTTTCATTGATAAAATCGCCCGTCTTCCCGATGGGAAAATAAATTTAAGACGTTTTTGAGTAATTAATATAAAGGGATATAAGACTTCAAACTCTAAAACGGATCAAACGTCAATTTTGGTGGGTCGATAGTCGCCAAAACGACAACTGGGGTTTTTCGGGAATGCGGCTCACAAACCACAAAGTGAGTGCCCGAAGGAGACATTCGCCAACACAGAAAAAGAGTGACGGATTTCCACTTAAAAAGGGGAGTCGCAGCTGCGAGGGTCATTTTGACCTTGGTCGTTCTCGCAAGGGAGGCATTGCCCAAGTGTTAAAATTAAAATTTTATTAACTCAAGGATGATATAATAAAGGAAATTGAGGATTTGGAGCAAAATCTAAGTTTAAATTTACGGGTCAAAATGAGCGAAAGTTCATTGGCGAAGCAGCGAAACTTTTACGTTGTCTTTCACTTTGTCTTTAACTTTACCCTCAACCCTCATTTCCAGCATTAAAAGCATCTCCTGTTCCTCGAAAAGTAAAATACCGGTGGCATTTGTCCCGATCACGTCTTTAAGTACGGCCCTGATCGGTTACAAAACTTAGCTTCCATGAAAGACTTCCGCTCATTTCGAAAGGAGAAAAACAACAAAATCACATCGACCAAATAATAATAGTTCACGTATTGTGGTCCTCGTGAGAACCTCCGGTCGGACTCCGCCGGGGCATTCGCATCCAAGGAAAACTTCACGCACGAAAACCTTCCCCTCCCTCCCCACCCCTAAACGCCTTCCACTCCTCATTCGCTCACCTGTCGAAAATCCTGCGGGACTGTCCACGTCCACAACCAGGCCGTCGTTGCTCGTGTCATCCTGCGCCACCGCCCCGCTCCCCAAAGAGTAGTCGCTTCTGGTGGGGCTCTGGGGGGTCGAATCCACGCTCAAGACGGAGTCCTCCACGGGCTCCACCTTCATCTTCTTCCCTCCGGGTTCGTTCTGCAAGAGACAGAGGAGGCCGCATTAACGGGGGGCCATTCCGAACGGAGCAGAAGGAGTTGCAGTGAAACGCACGCCCGCGGACGTCTCCCCCTTGAGTTTCCGCCTTTTGTCCACCTTCTGCAAGTCCTGCTTGCTTTCCTCGGCCATCTTTTTCTCCGCCTGCTTCTGGTGATCTGCAAGAAAGAGCGTGAGGGTGAGGTGGGGGTGGAGGGATGGGGGCGTGGGCCGGTTACTCACATTTCTTCTCGATTTCTTCGTCGTCGAGGAGAAGAGAGACCACTTCCTTCGGTTTGAGGTGATCGGGTTTGAAATGTCCACCGCTGATAACCATTCTTTGGATCTGGAGGGAAAAGAAAACAAACGCGGGTTGGGGAGGCGATAAGAAATGCAACTCTGACACCAAAATATTTACAATGCGGCTTAGTCGTTATCTTTGGAGTGCGCATTCCTTCGCGTGGAGGAAGACACTTTTTCCCATACCTCGCTCTTTTCCCGCGCTCTCTGCAAGATCCTCTCCTCGATGGTTCCCTTGCAGATCAGCCGGTACACCGTCACCTGCTTCGTCTGGCCCAATCTGTGGGCGCGGTCCATCGCCTGCTGGTCGACGGTCGGGTTCCAGTCGCTGTCGTAGAAGATCACCTGCAACCAAGACAAGCCTTTCATGCCTTTTTCAACGAGCTCCGACCTAGCCAATCCTACCCTTAACTCCATTCATCTTCATCTTTCCCTTCCCTTACCCTCGAACGCAATTGACCCAATCATTATTATTGGAGTTTCATGTCCTCACCCAACTTTTTTGAGCGCTTCCATTTGGACAGCCCCGGATCGAATGTCCCCTTGTGTTATGTCCACGTTCTGTAAGTTCTTTTTCGTTTCGTTGTTGAGCACATTATATTATATACAGTATTATTATATTAATACAATATATTTATAATTAAATATTTGAAATGAACGTAGGGAAAATTACATGAAAACCTAAATAACGATTCATGCGCCGCAAATTATGTTCGCCAGTTAATTAATAGTTATTCTCTAAGGTACTCATTTAGGTATTATGAGCCTTAATTTTATTGATTTACTCATGAGTTGACCGGAAAATGGGCGTCGCCACTGGCCACGCCTTAAACAACTTTTCTTCAGAGGTATAAAAAATTTGAAGGAGAAAAGGAAGATAATTAACATTATATGGATGAAAAATCACTTTTTACTTTTTCACTTAAAATTACCTCTGCAATATAAAAAAATGTAAAATATAAAAAGTGGAAAAGTTCCTGAAAGGAAAGACCACACTGTTTATAGCATACATTTAAACTGTAATTTTCCTTTTCGCTTCCGCCAACTTCGAACCACGACTGTTTCAACATGGTCAAAGACTGCTTTGATATGTCCATCCGCGTTCTGCAGCAGTGGCTGAGGAAGGGTGGGCGCTTGCCCTCCACTTCCGCTGGAGCAAAGAGGACTGAAAACCCGTCCAAAAAGTACGACAATTGGGAAGGCGTGGGCTTTGAAAGCTCCACCCTTGAATATCAAGTGCTTTCGTTAATAAAATTCCTTTAGGTGGTCGACTCATCTCGTATCTTTCCCAACCCTCTCAACCCCGACTTTGAATTATGAAAACCGTAAATTTAACTTAAACCAATTTCGAGGGAACTTTTTAAAATAACGACGGCAATTTCTTCTTTCGTTAATCGAGTGTCTCCTGCCGCGTCGAGGGATATCAATGAATGCCACCCTCTCCGATCCCATTAAATTCTCTTTCATCTCCCTTCCTCCTTCTTTTCAACACAAGTGATCACGATTCGCTCCCTCCCTTCCGGTTCATGCGAAACGTGACGCGAGGGTTATCAATCCCCTTTTGTTCTTCCTCGGGGAGGAAGTGCTTCTGAGTGTCTGGGCTCAGCACTTTGGATTCTCGAGGGAAAGAAACTCACCGTGTCAGCAGCCGTGAGGTTGATGCCGAGCCCCCCCGCGCGGGTGGAGAGCAAGAAGACGAAGATGTCGGCCCTAGACTGGAAATCGGCAACCATGTCCCGGCGTTCGGATATTTTGGAGGAGCCGTCCAGCCTCATGTAAGTGTGCTTTCTGTGCCACATGTACTCCTGAAACGGTGGCGGAAATGGCTGAAGGTGAAGGTTTTGTGTGAGGAGGGGAGGTTCTCGAAAGGGAAGAAGTAGAGACTCGCCTCGAGCAAATCAATCATTCTGGTCATCTGGGAGTAGATGAGGACTCGATGACCCCCTTCTTTGAGTCGTTTTAGGAGTCCATCAAGTACGTAAAGCTTTCCAGCATCTGCCACCATTGTCTGCTTATCTGGAAATAAACAAGGTTTAGCTGAGTAGGCGCTAAAAGATTAGGAAGAAGAGAAAAATAAAAAGAATAAGCAAAAGAAGAAAGGAAATAAAAGATCTTATCTGAGCCTTACCGGGAATCGTGATATTCGACCAGCCGACGTGGGGCTCCGCCGCGGTCAGTCCCCCGACAGGTACTTCGTAAAACCTACAATTCCTGTCCCGATAGTGCTCGGCTAAGACCGGATGGCCGTACCAGACGGTCTCCCATCCCTCTATATTCCAACAGAGCGCGTGCTTCGTCCAATTCCAGGCTGAGTTTCTGCAACTAGAATACTGTACTCTTGACTTGGTCTGGATCTGCAAGAGAAGCCGTGGCTGTGAGAGATGGGGCAAGTGTGCGGGGGTGAGGAGAGAAGTGAGCGACTCACTTTGAGGTTGGGGGTGTAGAGGAATTCGGGCATTTGAGTGGGTACGTTCTCGAAGACCCGGGGCGGCCGCTTGACGAAGGGGAATTCAGGTACAATGAAAGTTTTAGAGGTTTCCTCCGAGGGCGCTGAGCAGGTTTTCTGGGGGTTTTTGGTGGGGCTTTTCAGCGGTTTCTTGCTCCCCTTTCCATCGCCGGATGAAACCGAAGACTCCGCTTCGGCATTTTCCGACTCCAGTTTGTGTTCGGCTTCGTTTAACTTCAACTGCAAAAGTTAATTTTCTATAACGAAAGCAATAATAATAATATATTTCAAAACTGAATATCTTCATGTTAAAATTGTTTCTTAAATTTAGGAAATTTGAAAAATTTTTTAATATTTTAAATTTAAAAACAAGTTTAAGTCTGAGATTTAAGGGTTTCAATGAGAAATTAGTCAAAAAAACCCACGTTTTAATGAGCATAAACACAAATAATTATGTAGATAAAATATATAAATCAATAGATGAATAGTTAAAATAAATACATAAATGATTGCTTTTCTCCTTTCTTCCCTAAAAGCAGTTTTGGCCCCTCACCTTCTGACTGCGCAACACTCTGTGCTGCAGAGTTTCCGCCATCGAATGATGCGTGTGCCTCGTGTGAGTGTACACTTTGCTGCGATCGCCGACGTAGCCTGTGAAAACCATCTCACTCAAAGCGGGACTGGAGGCAATCGCGGGAAAAGAAGTCCCGCTTTCCGGACTTATTATCAATCGGGTGTGGGAGGGTTTGTAATTGCTCCACGTCGAACGATAACTTATAAGTTCCTCTAATCTATGAGATCTGTACGAGTAAAGCCAACTGGAAGGAGGAAAAATCATTAGGCTCCGACCAATGACGCTCCTCAAAGTGAGACAAACACTCACAAATACAAAATTCCTTTCAAAAGGACGTTTCTCAACTCCTGAAAAGAGAAATCGACGAATCTTAAAAACGAAAAGAAACTTCCGCTTCCAACGGTGTCGCCGTCGGCGTCTTCTTTAGGAAGCAGAGATCTGCACATCCACTCGACGGCCAACACGCTCAACTTATTGTATATTAAGTGATCTACACTAGGAATCGCTCTGTGAAGGATTCCTTCCTCGAAGATTAACTTTGGAATGACGTATTCATTGCAGTTGAGATGCAGCGGAGATCGGGCTTCGCGGCGTTCGAACAGCTCCGGGTGGTTGCACACCTGAAGAATGACAAGACACGATGTGAGGGATGCTGGCAGAGCCCACAGTGAGGGCCGCGGGGTTACCTTCCGGAACTGCATGACCAGGTTCATCAAACTGGAAGCGACGTTTTTGTTCCCGGAATCCTCTCCAGTGGTTCCGCCACGTCCGCTGATGCCAGCGAGCAGGTCTTCGATTCGGATCTTTTTCTTGAGACCTGAGTACAAGAGCTTCTGACGGCTCGTGAGCGGGCAGTACACCATAATTTCTATTTTGTCAGACAATTCGTTCTCGACGTCCTTTTTGATTCTTCTCAACATGAACGGCTTCAGAATGAGATGAAGTCTGGATAAATGCTCTGTAAAAAAGTAAAATTAAAGGTTAACTGATATAAAGTATGCAGAAAAGGCTTTTGCACAGTTTAAAAGAATTGATTTCTGAAATGAAAAAATGGAGGAAAATAAAAAATAAAAAGATAAAGGAAAAAAATCAATGAAAATACCAAGAAATTTTGTAATATTTATACAAATAAAAAGGGGGTAAATGAAAAGTCAAGTCAAATTATACAAATATAAAATTTACATTAACCAATCTATTTAAACTTATTGAAATTTATTAACAACTAAAAGGAGATTTAGTGAAAAACTCAATTTCTGAGAAACCTAGTTTGGGATGCAATGTCTAAGAAATAGCGCTTTTGCAATTAAAATAATTCAAAATTAAAAATTTCACAAAATGTATAAACAAAACTTGTTTTGCCTTAACTTACTTTCGTCGATTTTCGATTTATTCTCCGCCTGACTCTCTATATCCTTGGAGAACCACTCGCTGAACTCCTCGTGATTATCGAAAAGCGTGGGCATTATGAAGTGCAGGAGAGCCCACAGCTCCGCCATGGAGTTCTGGATGGGAGTCCCGCTCAGAAGGAGCCGGTTCCGACAGCTGAACCCCAGCAGCAGTTTCCATCGCATGCTGTTGGAACTCTTGATGGCTTGGGCCTCGTCGAGAATCAAATACTGCCACTTTATGCGGTTGAAGTACTTGAAATCCGTGATGACGAGCTGATAACTGGTGATCACAACGTGGAAACTCGCCTCTTTCGTGTGGAGATCTTTCTGATCCCAGAACTGGCGCAGGATTCGTCTCTCCTGGACGCTTCCCCAGTAGGGAACCACCTTGAAATCGGGAACGAACCTCTCCATCTCCTGCTGCCAGTTGTGCAGAGTCGAAGCGGGAGATATTATTAAAAACGGCCCCCAGACAGCTGAAACATTATTTGGCTCATCAAAAGCCCTTCAGAAAACAAACTCAATGTTTGATGACTCACAGTATTTTTCCGCGATATGGCACAGAAATGCAATCGACTGGACTGTTTTGCCCAGGCCCATTTCATCGGCCAGGATCCCGTTGATCCCCTGATCATACAGGTTGCTCAGCCAGTTCATCCCCTTGAGCTGATAGTGTTTCAGATTGCCCTTGAACATGAGGGGCTGGGGTCGCTCGTCGTTGAACTCGCCCCCTTCTTCCTTCTTGACGGTGCTCGAGTGCTCGAACTGACTGCTCCGAACTTTCTCCGCGTTGAAAGCTTCTTCTACGTTCTTCGTCGCCCTTGCTTTCATTTCCTCGCTGTCGTAGTCATCGATGGATGCCAGTCGGGGATTCTTTTCCTCGTCCAGCTGGCTCAGTATCCTGCGCTGCTCGTTAAAGCTTGAGCCGCAGAGCTTCTTCGAAATGAAGTGAGCGTAGAGCTCGGTTTGAGTGATGAGGAAATTGAGTTTTCTTTGCTGCCTCTTCGCCTGCAAGGTTCCGCATTCGAAATGAATCATTATTGGACCGTGATTAAGAGCCTCAGCCGGAGGGCGTGACCAACCTCCATCAATTCCACGTCCATTTTCCTCTGCTCCTCCGCCTCCTTCTCCTGTCTTCTTCTGGTGTCCCGCTCGACTCTTTCGTACCTCTTCCAGTAGGCCTGCATTTCCCTGGTCAGCCGTTTGTTCCGCCAGACGGTTTCTTTCATGTTCTTCTGCGACTGCAGAGCCTTTTGCTTCCAGTGCTTGATGCAGAGCTGAGCCACCTTCTTGCACATCGTAATCACTTCTTTGTGGTTGTTTACTTTAGACCTTTGCCCCTGGAACGCAAATGTTTCTGTCTCGTTTCGGCTCTTTCAATATGATTTGTTTAAAATAAGAAAAGAAAGGGCAGAAGAAAAAAAAGAAGAGGAGGGCTTATAAATCGTGTCTACCTTTGCCAGTTCCTTCTTTGACATCATTGCCCATAATTTCCTCCTTCTCATGGCCATCACCTCAGGAGATTTGACCTTATCGGCTTTTCTTTTTCCTCTGGATCCCTTCCCAAAAGCTGTTTTTAGCCTGTCCTGCTCCTCCTCATAATCCTCCATCATGCACATCTTCTCATCGTTTTCAATTTCATCTTGGTCCTGAAGCCAAACATGACATTAAGCCCTCACAAGTGACTCAATAAAAGTTTTATTTTAATAAAAAGTGATTTTTACCAAGCTGTCATTTAAACTCGACTCCTTCTTGAAAGATTTTTTCGATTTCCTGCCCTTCGAGCTCTCTACTACTGACTTATCTAACTTCCTTTTGGGCTTTGCTCCTTCCACTTTCCTGTAACCTATTACATTTTTTTGATGCTCTGGGTATTTGTCATAATTTGATAAAAGTCCAGTTCCATAGTACTGATACTGATGATACTGAAAAACCACAAATTCATATTTACTCATTTCTCTTAACCTGAAAATGTATTCCTCAATGGATACAAACTTCTGGCTTTGTGTGAACCCTCTGGCGATACTTCTTCTCATGAACATGCTGCCTCAACATCTCCTGGAAATACTCATCAGTGATTGGGCCATCCTCATCATCTGAAGATCCTGAAGTGTCACTGATGAGAACATCACAGAGCCACTTCCTGTCTGAGTGCACATTGGTGAAGTTGAAGAGCCTCATTTTGTCAGACCTCCTTTCCTCCCTCGTGGTGGGGATGCCATTGACCAGCTTCTCCCCTTTCTTTTCATTGGGGTGGACACTAACATCCAACTCAGAGTCTGAATCATCACTGAGGAGAAATAAAATCAAAAATTGTGCTTCCCTTCATATATGTTTCTTTTATTTACTATCAACAGTCTCAAAATTATTTTAAGTGGCTGCTCATAAAAGATAACCACTAGGGACAGATTCTCAAACCCATAAAAAATTACTTTTTAAATTATTTTATTTCAATGTATGGTTATATAATTTTATAATTTTACACTTACATATCTTGTAAATAATATCTTATTTATTAATATATACATATTAATCTTAAATATAATTAACACTTAAAGCACAATAAAATCAAGTCGTTAAAAATCAAAATAATTGAGAAATTATGTGTATGAAAATTTGTTTTTTTTATGAAGTTTTTTTTAAAAGAAATTCATGAAACATGATATTTTTGCAAAGTGGTGAAGAATGGGACTAACTACAAGTTTCAGCTTTAAGGGTTTTCCTGTTGTGTATTTTAATTTTATGGAAAAACCAGAAATTTAAACAGGTTAAAAATAAAAATTATTTGGTGTCAAAATATTTAGTGGTACTTCACAAATTGTAAAAGTTTCTAAAACAAAAAGTGTTACCTCTTATACTTACTGTTGTACTTATATTCTTAAATACTGATCATCTAGGGAAGTATTATATCTGAAACTTTTTGTAGCTCAGACATGTTCCGTTACACAAAAATATTTCTAAAATTTGCTCAGTGAGAGGAAATTAAAATTGAACAAATGCACTGCAGAAGATAAATCTCATGCAACAAAGTATTTGCACATATTAAAAATATATCAACATTTTTTATAAAACATTAACTGAAGTGATCTTATGACAGGAACTGAAGCCATAAAATCTAGTCTTAATTTTCTTAATTTCAATTTAAAAAGTCAGATTTAGTAATGATTTTAATGTTGTCTGAGACATTTGTGATTTCTAATCAAAAATAGAATGGCAAAATTCCTGAGCAACAATCTAGCTTGAGAGAACCCCATAGTTCATACCTTAATAAGTGATTTAAATTGAAAATTATTATAAAGTTAAGAATTGAGTGAATTCTGTAGATAAGATGTCCCCACCATTCAAAGTATTACCTTCTGAAGTTGTGCACTTAGAATTTTAAAAATAACCTTCATGTGAAGGCTTTTGCCTTTAAATGAGTTCAATTGGAAAATAATGAATGCAAACTCACCTCTGAGTGTGCTTGAACACCTTCTCCACACTATTTAGGAAAGGCTGCAAAAAAAGACTTTTGTGCAGTCTCTGAATGTGTAAAGGTTGAGCCAAACCTCCAACATGTCCCATGATGTCTGGGATTTCTGCCATAATTCATCAAAAACAATTCACTGAGAAACCCAAGGCATAGTGACAACTGCAAAAAATGTTAAGCATTCGATTAAAGTGCAACTGAGTGAATGTTTGCGGGACGATGGCGAAATTTCACGAGAGTTCGCCCGCCTTTGAAACGAAAAGAAAAAATTAAAATTAAATAAGCTAAAGAAGCCATGGTATTAAATAATGAAACTCACTAAATAAGTTTTATGTAAAGCAAAAGGTAATTAAACAAAACCGGACGCGCCACACAATTCGATACTCTTCCTAGAAATTCTTACATCTTATTATTAACCGGTGCCTAAATAAAACCGTTTTTTGGAGTTTTTACGTAAAATGTAAATTTAAATAAATATACCAAAACCTACTTTATAATCTAAAGAATCCAAATAAATCACATGAAGGCTTAAAAGAAAAGAGAACACCATAAAAGATGCAAAATGGCGTTCTCTACATTTCTTTTTAGTGAACCAGTTGAAAAACAAACTCATTTTGGTATTTTTAAATGCAAGATGGCTGTCGGCCATGATTGTTCAGCCTTGAACCCAAAATTTAAAACTTTGCGCGGGAAAATTATTTTTAATTACTACTTTCGCTCTGGTTGATTTCAAATGTGATTTTCTTGCACTTGCTTTTATTAAGCAATAGCCAAACTTAGTTCACAACCTGCTTATTTGGTCTTTAAAATTATTTTTCAGGCAACAGAAATTTGTAGAAAGTGGCAACAGGAACATCGGCAACCTCGACTTTTAATAAAATTATGTACCATGCAACAATGTATTTAATCAAGTGATTATTAAAAAATTTTACTTTTTACCGTAAATAAATTCTTATATTTCACAATGACTCTTTGCTTATTTTTAACGTGAAAATCCATTCATTAAATTTAGAGCAGAATTCAAGTAAAAAAGATAGAGTCAGGACGTTGCAATCACTCATTTTGTTTTTTATAATTTAGAAATTATTTATTTATGACTTACACGATAAATAAAGTAAACGAGGGTTTATAGGGAAACTTAATTGTGCTCTTAAGTTGATCACTTGGTTTTCCCGGGCAAATCGAATGCTAACATTTCGAGGAGTTTTTTATTACATTTCCTGCGGGAATAACAAGTACAAAGAAGTTATAATGGCAATTGTGCTTTCCTTTAATAAGCCCGTTTTTCCGCATGAAAAACAGTGTATTCTCTTCGGAGGAAGAAAAATTGAGACAAAAACTGAAGATTACTATTGCTTTGGTATTGAAACTTTCGTTAATTTATTTGAAATTTTTGCAACACAGCAAGTACCTTATATGACAAAACACTTAAAATGTTAAAGAACCATTCTTCATTTAAACTTTAGTGTTTTGTCGGGATAATTTTAAGAATTTATACAGCGCGTTCCAAACAGAATAAATTTTGTTCATTAATCGCACTTCCTCGCTTCGGATTATGGTTTTTGCTCATTTAACGCATATGAATGACAAAGAAAATTTACAATTGCAAAAAGAATGGAAAGCTGGCAAAATATGCAATTGAGATTTTCTTAATAAAACTAAATATTGTTCCTCGTTGTCAGAGAGAGTAAAGCCTGCTAGTGAATCCGAACTGTTGGTTGAGTGAAATACTGATAAACCGGAAGTGGAGACTCGTTGGTCAAATAGAAGTTTCCTCAGTTCGAACGGAATGCCACTGAATGAGTTTTCGCTTCCCCTCATTCAACACCTGAAAAATAAGTCAAGAAATTGTTTCTAGTCTTTCAGGCACTCCTAACAATAAGTAAATTTTCGCCTTTGCCCTAGAGAACAAGAACATGTCCCGAACAATGGGGTTATTTTATAACCTTAATTATTCGTTTCCATAAGGAAATTCAGAAGAGGGGTTAAACGATGAGAATCGACACAAAGTTTTTGGTGAGTCTGAAATCTGTTTCATTATGGCATGTGTTCACGTGGTCGTTGCCTTCGCCACAATTAGGAGTTCCATTATGAAATGGCCAAAGGCTAACCTTGCTAACCTCTGCAGTCTGCAAGAGCTCGCGTTCCGTTATTTTCCTTTCAGAACAAAGCAAGATCAATAGCTATTATATCTTGCGGCGGGTTTGGATTTTATTCTGGATTCAGCATTTTCAAGGAAAATGAAAAATTTTACGACACTTGGTTAATGCCCTTTGTCCATAAATTAGATCCAGAGACATCTCACAAGATTGCTTTGTGTGTTTCAAAGTATAGGCTCCTTCCAAAAAGTCTGTACAAAGACCCGTCCGCCCTGGTAAGGCAATTAGCGTTTAAGCCTTTCAGCCTGTTGCTAGACTTACAATTAAATTTTTTATTCTTTTAGAAAACTCAGGTTTTAGGCTTAGAGTTTTCTAATCCTATAGGCATAGCAGCTGGATTTGACAAACAGGGTGAAGCAGTTGAGGCATTGCTTAAAATTGGGTTTGGGTTTGTAGAAATTGGTTCTGTTACTCCTTTACCTCAACCTGGGAATGATAAGCCAAGGGTTTTTCGATTAGATAATGAACATGCAATAATTAACAGGTAAAATAACTTGGTATTATTTTTAAAGGTTTTTTTAACTGCAAAAATGATGATGACTTTGTTGTAATCAAAATGTAATTTTCACTTGTGCACACCACAAGCCATCTTCAGGCACCAATTGCTCAACTAATTCTTGCTGTTTGCACTTGCAAAAGAAATCATTAGAATTTGCACACAATGGACAAATAATGACAAAAATTTCATTTCACCCCCTCTTATTTAAAATATACCAAAATGATATATTATGTAACTGAAAATCTGCTTCTGCTGCAGATTTCATTTTTATTAGTCCCTATTGTTCTCAAAGATAGTTAGTCACAATGGCAAATATTGCCTCTGTAGCTGCTCTACTTTGCAGAATATTCATTGATGTTTTATAAATGCAAAGGAGGGGTTGACTTAAGTTTATAAACCATTGGCTTATAATGTGTCTTTGCCATTACCTGCCCTCATTCATTTTAAACCTGTCAAATTCATTATGATTTTAACCTAATTTTGTTCTCATAAGTGGGATACAAATGTTATCAGTGCATTTGTGAATTTTATGTTGGTTTAGTGGTTGCCAAAATGTGAGGGTTGATTTCTCTGAAGTAGCTAAAATGAATTTGCAATGAGTTGGTCTCTGAAGAAAATCACTGAGGTTTTCCTGCTCTGAGGGGCTGTCTGGCTTCCTGTGACTGAGCCAAATAACATGAATTATTTTTTTTGTTTTAGGTATGGATTTAACAGTGATGGTCATGAGGCAGTGCATAAAAGACTGAAGTCACTTAGGGAAAAAAACTCTTTCACTGGCATCATTGGAGTGAATTTAGGAAAAAACAAAAATTCACCAAATGCAGTTCAAGATTATGTGAAAGGAATTGAAAAGTTTGGAGATGTGGCTGATTATTTAGTCATTAATATCTCTAGGTGAGAAGTGGTTGGGTTAACATCTGTGCTTTTGAATTATTAGCCAAGTCATAAGTGTGTAAAGCCATTGCAGGTGCCATGACAAGTAAGTGTTTTATTGACAAGTGTTTTATTGGGAAGAGCACAGAAATGTTGATTACTTTGTGTGAAAACTAAATAAGTCACTTATGATTTGACATTATTTCAACTATTTTGTACTCCTGTACTCCTTTGTTAATGACACAAATGTCTGAATACATTCATAAAAACTTATACTGGTTTGCCCAAATGTTGAATGGCATTAATTGAGATTTCATGTTCAGTCCGAACACACCTGGTTTGAGGCAGTGGCAGAGGAAAGAACAGCTCGTCCAACTCCTCTCCGCTCTGGTGGAAGCAAGGAACTGCCTCAGAGTCACCAAAAAGCCCCCATTGCTGCTCAAGCTAGCGCCCGATCTGGCCGAAGATGAAAGGAAGGACATCGCCGAAGTGATACAGTCAGAAAAGGTTTGTGCCCCATCACAGGGCGTCTCCTGGGCGATGACATGCCCACTAACCCCCGCTCATTTCAGTGCAGGATAGACGCTCTGGTCATTTCGAACACGACCGTGCATCGGCCGGGGGTGAGCAGTCCCGAGGGCAGCGAGGAGGGCGGACTCAGTGGTCGCCCCCTGAATTCGCTGTCGACCAAACTCATCTCTGATATGTACCAGTACACCGGGGGTGAGGGTCGAGGCGGGAGGGGTGGTTAGTGAGTGCGGGGGAATAAAGAGGGAAATGTTTCAGGGAAAGTTCCGATAATTGGAGTGGGTGGAGTTTTCACTGGGCAGGACGCGTATGAAAAGATTCTGGCTGGAGCCTCTTTGATTCAGGTGTACACTGTTTTTGCTTTTCACGGACCTCCCAGGATCGTCAGGATTAAACGGGAATTGGATGAGTTATTAAGGTATTGACAGTTACACCATTTTATATAAAAACATAAATAAGTTATCAAAATGTGTGTATTCAATGCGAGTTGGTATTTTTTTTCCAGAAATGACGGGTATAAAGTAATATCGGATGCAATCGGTAAAGGAAGAAAAACATAATCTATAATTGGTGGTTTATCGAACTTAGTAAATTTTATTTTAATTTTTAACATTAATTATTTGCTAATTAACATGGAAGGATTTATCGGCCTTCACGTCGGTTAGTCTTTTTTTTGGAAAATTGCTTTCATCACTGGTTTTTCCTGGCATTTCAAGCATGTAACTCCACACCCACAGGGGCGGGAAGTCACAGCCACAAACTCCACTCTCAGTACAAAGGGCTGTGCAGAAGGGCAGCCAAAGAAGGCGCGGTGCTCCTCAACGAGGGGAAGTCCGCGATGGAAGTGGCCGAGGCCGTGACAGCCCTGCTGGAGAATTCTCCCCTGACGAATGCGGGCTTCGGGTCCACCCTCACCTGGGACGGGAAGGTGGAGTGCGATGCAAGCATCATGGACGGCGCATCCCTGAAGTGGGGCGGGGTGGGGGCCGTGCCGGGGGTGAAGAACCCCATCTCCCTCGCGAGAGCGCTGTGCGAGAGGCAGGGTGGCGATTTGTCTTTGGGCAGAGTTCCTCCATGGTGGGTAGAGCTGCCAAGTAAAAGTCAACTGGATGTGATGATTGCTTTCATTTTCAGTTTGCTGGTCGGGTTCGGAGCTAAGAAATGGGCGAAAGAGGCCGGAATCGTGACGAAACCTCCTAAGAAACTCATATCAGGTGATTATACTCAAACGGACAGGTGGTTTGGAACCTATTTATTTATTTATTACTTCATTTTTATTATTAATTTATTTATTCATTCACTTTTTTGCTCCCTGAAAAGAGCCGAAGGCTGCTTCATGCGTAATCATTAATGATTTTAAAATATAAATTCAATTCTATAATTAAATAATAATAATAATAGCGAAATTAAAAATGACTGTGTTCTGATTCTCTCTGAAAACGGTCACGAACTTTCAGTCATTGCATTGGTATGCCGTGAACCGCTTCCGTTTCAGAAAGGTCAATGAAGATGTACGAAAAATACCAAAGAAAGGTGAAACTGTTCGGAGAAGCGGCAGGAAGGCCCATCACTCCTCTGGACACCGTCGGCGTCGTCTGCCTGGACAAGGCGGGAGACGTCGCCGCCACCTGCTCCAGTGGGGGCATCGCCCTCAAGCACTCGGGAAGAGTCGGCCAGGCGGCCATCTACGGGGCGGGAGTCTGGGCGGAGAACGGGGAGGAGGCCTCGCTGGCGGTGTGTTCTTCCGGCTGCGGGGAGTACATCATGAGGACGATGCTGGCCAGGGAGGTCGCCGAAGACCTCAGGAACGCCCTCTGCCCGACTTCCGCCCTTCACGGTTCGATCAAAACAAAGTTCTTGGGTGAGATGGACTGAATCTGCAAGAAGTTTGTCTGTGTTTCAATTTAAAATGCCAAACTCTGGTTTCCAGTAATTTCTTTCTAAATTTTCAGATTGTCCTTTTCTGAAGGGGATAACAGAGAGGCTCGGTGGGGTCGCTGTTCTCCGGGTGGACAGAAGCGGATTGGGAGAATTTCTTTGGGGTCACACGACCAGTACAATGTGCCTCGGATACATGTGCACTTCGGATTCTTCCCCCAAAAGCAGGCTGTCCTGTTTGCCCCCCGGACAAACCCCGGGTTCGAATATAGTTATTGAGGGAACTACTTTCAGAACAAAGTGTGATTTAAATGATGACTTCGACGAGGGTATCGCATCGGCTGTTCCCAATCAGTCGTGATTTAACTTTGCAAACTAATTAGTAATTAGTTATTGAATTCTACGAGGTCGAAAATCGAATAGAGAAGTTTTCAGAAGTTTCTGCTTTCTTAAACTTGGGGGAATTCCTTTTTTCCAAGATTAGAAGTAATTGTGATAGCGGTTTTCGATTGCCTTAAAACCCCAAAAAGATAAATTTCATTTCTCTTTATGAGCCATGCTTTCTTTCAGAGAAATTTCAAACACTGGCTGCGTTGTCATAAGAATTTCGATTAACACGCCCACTGTTTGACTTTTTATTTTGTAAAATTATATTGATATATTCTGTTTTTAATAAATCATTAAAGCATCCCTAAAATTCCACATTTGCTTCCCATTTTTATCTTATAAGTCCATCCAGGCGCTGACAGGGGGCCAAATTAGTGCCAATTCTAAGGGTTGTGGGTTACCATCGCGTCCACTGTACTGAGACGTTATGTTCAAACTCAAAGTACGTAATTGTGTACATGATAAAAGCAATGTCTTTACGACAACGGGATGGTCAATAAGTACAAAACGAAAGCCACTTATGACTCAAAGCGGAAGTTATTTATAACTGCCGAAAATTTGCGCTCTTTTTTAAATTATACTAAAACAGGAATATTATATATTTAAAATACATAAAACAGGAATTTTATTTATAAAAATAACAGAGTCAATTATTATTTTTTTTAAAACACAGTAATGAATTTAATCTTTATCAGAGCAAAAATGTTTACCTATAATTCCCAAATAAAAAGTTTTAACTGGTAGTGCATCCCCAATCACAGAGCAGGTAAATTAACATAGGATACTACGAGAAGAGACACCACCAGGCTTTGGACTGATGTTCAAGAATGCGATCAAGAAGTGGCCGATGGCTTGAAATTATGGTATTTGGTGAGCCAGAACGCCATCAAGTAGTGGGACACTGCGTTGCGAGGTGGAGCCCAAAGTTTCTAAAAAATAAGCACAACTTGACGATTTTCTCATCCCTACTTTGGATATTTAAAGTTAGTTGCTCTTTTAAAATTACAAAATAAGCAGAATCCAAAATTTAAAAAAATTTTATCCAAGAAATACCAGGAAATACTGAAGAATAGAGACAATCTGGTTGATTCTAAACTTTTTCATAATTTGTCAGAAACATGAAGATGGTATATATTGAACCTAGTTTGTGCGAAGAGTCATAAATATATATAATAAATATGTAATACAAATGAAGTATAGGATTACTTAAAATGAATATTTAATTTTTAATTTAAAAAAAATTTATATAGTTAAATAATGTAAGAATAAGTATTCGACGTGAAAAAATAAGACAGTAATATTTTATAATTAAGACTTTATGTTGCAGAGTTTAAATTTTAATTAATTAATAAATAAAACGTTATATTTCAGAAAGAGAGCAGGGCTGATTGACTTAGAGTTCTTTCATTGCCAAACCCTTTATTTCCAGCTTATTTCATATTTTTATCATGAGGGAATCTCCCTCCAAATCTCCCTTCCTGCATTCAACTCTGCACTCACAATACTTGCCTTTTCATTCATTTCACTAAGGTCTTTGAGTTGCCTCACTCTCATCACAGCATCTTTCAGCTCCTCTGCTTTCACCCATTTTGCATCTAAAATCTCCTTTGGGTCAATGTCCAGTTCCTTGGACTGGCAGGTGGCTATGCACCCCAGAGTCAGCTGACTGGAAGGAAGAGCCCAGTGCTGAGAGGTGCAGTAGTCCACAGTATCCACTCTCAGCCCCACTTCTTCTGCTACTTCCCTTCTTATGTTTTCCTCCAGTGATTCACCTGTTCAATTCACATGGGGTACACATCAAAGAAGAAAGGAGGCAGGATGAACAGGTTGGCCACTTGAAGGAGCAGTACCTGGTTCAATAAAGCCAGCCACACAGGTGTACATGCCAGGGGGGTGCCTTTGTTGCCTTACCAGCAGAACTTCTTCATGCTTTCCATCCTCGATGAGTGTGATGCCAATGGGGGCCAAGTTTGGGTAGTGCATGAATTTGCAGTTTGTGCATCTCTTCTGATACCCCCCTTCCCTGGTTTCTAAACCTCCTCCACAGTAACAGCAGAAGTTGTATGTTTTGCAAAAATTTAATAAACCTCTTGCCTGAAAGTTCATACAAAATCAATGTACTTTTAAGCAAAGCATACAAACTCAATTCAATTTTACATTATAAATTGAACCAATGTAAATCTTTAAATTACAGATTATTATGAATATAACACAATTGGTTATGAGGTATTATTTGGGATTCAGGACCTCAGTGAAATAAGATCTTGGCACATTTTTTTATAAAGATGAACTGAAGAGTGAGAATCAAGGCTCGTCTAGAGTTTTTCAGACTGTCAAGTCATGTATGAAATTACAGGTAGGTTTTTCTGTTTGGTTGTTCTATAATGAGTTTCCATACTCCTCTTTGATCAATAAATACCCACTTCAACTTCAGCCTGACATAGAACAGTTAGAGATGAATGATTGATTGTTACATTTAAAATTAGTTTGAAACAACTGAATTAAAAAAAAGACAAATTCACAAAGTCATTATCTCTTGAAAATATACACCAACTCACATGAGTAACATACTGTGACTCAAGCTGATCCAAAAAATAAAGTGAGGTCCTAATATTTGTAAATTTACCATCAACATCAATTTCTATCTGTTCAATGTCAACTTCAGATTCCAGTTCATAGTCAACAGCAAATAAATACACTCCCGAATCGGTCAAAATATTCAGAAGAACAGTGGTCGAATTTCCGTATCTCTTCAGATTTTTCACATCTGTAAAAACAAATAACTTGGTTAAGCCCAAAAGGCATTTACTTCCATCCACTTCATTTAAGCTGGAAAAACCTTCAAAGCCTTTGAAGACTAATTTGTCATTCTTCTGTAAGCAAACCATTTCACTCCTCAAAAACAGAATATACTTTGCAGCCTCGTAAACCGACTGCGAAAAGGCATCGCTGGTTTTTAACTTTTCAATAGTTCTAACTTTTTTCACAAACTGGTCATTTTCCGCTGAAAAATAACAATAGGGCATAAGCAACTTTCTCACATCTCTCGACACGAATCGTGTGCTTTTATATACAGTAAACATTTGGATTATTGTTTTATAACTGCATGTAATTTATATAACAACTTATGCGAACCCATGACAAGAGAGATGATCGATCCGAAAGAAATTATTTTTTGTAAGTAACCGAAGTGCTTCTGTACTTCGTCCTTTGAGTTTATTTACTTGGAGTCTCAGTAAAGGTCACAAACCCACTGATTTCCGAACACAATTACAAAATTTAAGGTTGTTTTTGTTTAATGTTCCTTCCTTAGCCCGGAAAGTCAAACATCAAAACGGAAAATATAAAAATACATATTAGTCTGGGTTTCGGCGGGAGGGTTTAAAATGTCCCATCCCGCCAGGAGCTAATGAAGAAGGTTGGATTAGTTGTTCAAGTTGGTTCACGAACACATTGTTCGGTTTCACGAAATTTGGGTTAGTTATTCGTAAAGAATGCGAAATAATTTATGAAGTAAATATAATAATATTTTACTGATGGATGCTCTTGACATTTTTTACAAGCTTTCAGCGGGCGCTAAGTTTTCTCGGAAGAATACAAAGGTGAGGAAATTAATCAACGCTTTTTCGGTTAAAATGTGTTTAACCTAAACAGGTGAGAATAGGTTGTAACAACAGTAAAGTATCGGTTATTCCGAAACGATTTTCGTCATCCTTTGTGAATCTGCAGTTACTACTTTTAGTTTTAATTGTAAACAAGCTTCAAATAGTGTAGTTTTCGAGTCGAAAGGTCCAGTTCAACCATATCAGTGTCAGCATTTGCGCCTCCATGTTTGAAATTCTAACTTTTCGAACACATTGATGCTTTCATTTAGGTTTTATTACTCGTTTGTGTGTATTTTTTTGTAAATTAATTTACAACCGCGATGCCTGTGGATATAACGCGACTTACAGAAGGATGGCTGGAACTGGAAAGTGATCCTGGGTTATTTATGTTGCTCTTGGAGGATTTCGGGGTCAAAAATGTGCAAGTTGAGGAAATATACGATATAACCAAACCGTTCGACGGACCTGTTTACGGATTTATTTTTCTGTTTCGATGGATCGAGGAAAGACGTTCACGAAGAAAATTGTTTGACCAAAATGACATGTTTCTAAAAGAAGAAGAGGTTGTAAATAATATTTTTTTCGCTCAACAAATGGTCCCGAATAGTTGCGCAACACATGCTCTTCTATCAGTGCTCTTGAATTGCCCCAAAATCCACTTAGGCGACACCTTGACTCGTCTCAAGGCCCACACTATCGGAATGACGCCCGAAAACAAGGGCTGGGCCATCGGGAACACGCCCGAACTGGCCAGGGCCCATAATTCGCATGCAATGCCACAAGCCAAGAGATGTGTCGACAAGAACACAGTCTCCGCCGGAGTGACGTCCAGCCGATATGCAGGAGAAGCCTTTCACTTCGTCAGTTATGTGCCTATACAAGACAGACTTTTTGAACTGGATGGACTGAAGCCTTACCCCATTGACCATGGGCCCTGTGTTGGTGATGAGAACTGGACAGAGAAATTCAGAAAAGTTATGACAGAGAGGTTGGGGGTTGCTGGGGGAGAGCCCTGCCATGATATCAGATTTAATTTGATGGCGCTAATTCCTGATAGAAGAATTGCACTCTCACATAAACTGAACATGCTGAAAACAAACCATGAAATAGTGGTTACTGCTCTCCAACAACTTATGCATTTGAATGCAGAGTCAAAAAAGTCGGAAGTGAAGGAAGATGAAAAGGAGATGAAAGATTCTTCTGATTTGTGCTCAAATTCTTCATTGACAGAAAGTGAAGCAGCAATGATTAATGATTTGAAACTTGAGAAGATCATGGATGAGGACCTGTGTGAAAAGTCAGATGAAGTCTCAATAAAAAGTGACCCTGCGGGGGTGTCTCAATTTCCAGAAGATGTTTCCATATCCCCAAACACTTCAAGTGAACTCTCAATTTCTGCCAATCATATTGATGCACTCACCAACATCAAAACTAATTTGGAGGCATCAGCCAAAGAAAACATAGCACCCACTTTTAAAATTGACAAGAAACCCTCATTGTGTGTCACCTCAACAGATTACACAAATCCTCTAACTATAGAGACATCCCCAGTCCCCAGCATCTCTGGGACAGACACCTCTTCGGATGTGGGCTCAGCATTTAATTCACCCCTGGCACTGGGCTGGGCTTGCAATTCATGCCAAAACAGCCCTTACCCAAAGGACTACAAGAAATTCGTCATGCAAGTCGATGATAAAAGTCAGTCTCCCACTGGCACCACTTCTGATTTGCTCGTGGCAAAAAGGTACCCCCCAACGCAAACAAAAAAGGAGCACGCCAAAACCCCAGAAAAGTCCTCCAGCAGCACTTCTCCAGAAATTCAGTGCGAGAAGAACCTCGACTACAGTGCGGAGGACGCGGAGGCCATGACAACCCTCATGTCAAAGTACCCTGTCCTCAGGGAGCCGCACACATTTGCTCCGAAAGACCTGCTGGCTTTGCTGAAAAACGTTGAATCTGAGATAGCCAATTGTGAAGCTAGTTTGAAGGATGAGAACGACAAGAGGACGAAATATAAGATAGACGATTGTCGAAGAACGCATAATTATGACGAGTTTATTTGCACTTTTTTGTCGATGCTGGCGGAGCAGGGGAAATTGGCAGATTTGGTGGAGCAGCACCTTCACAAGAGACCTGGCATTCCTTCTCATAGACTTAAAAAATCTCACACAATGAAAAAATCGGAAAATAAAACGTCAGCAAAGCGTAGGAAAGGAAAACCTAAACACAGGCGAAGAAATTAGAATATTGTTAATAGGTAACATTGTATTGTTTATTATAACATGGCGAGTTTTTTATTTAAACCTAATTTTTTATTTTTTTCAGACAAAACCAAAAAATAATCCTCAGAATATTAAAGAAGAACCTGTAGAACCTGTAAATGATGCAAAAACGCATGACTTGTTACACGTAAAAAAGGAATCATTTTCCGGCTGTGAAAACATTATAAGTTCCAAATATGATGAGTTGGAAGCTCAAAAGCCACAAAAGTTAGAGTTATTAAGAGGACTGGAGGCTGCGGACGTAAAGGAAACCAAAAGAGAGCAGAGACAGAAAAAGAAAAGTAAAAAACCCTTGGACAAGGAAGCTCGCCAGAGGCTAGACAAAGAAAAGGTGGGTTTGTTGTTTGTTGTTTGTTTAATTTTTGCAAGTTAAACCTTTCATTATTTACCTGCAAAGCACACTCGCACACTCCGCTCGACATCGAAAACTGCTCTCACGAAGAATGACAACGGGAGCCAATTTATACCCGGCGTGATCACCAGCAGACGACAGTTGCTAGAGACCAGAGAGGGGAGGGGAAATTGTCGGCTTTTCATTTGTTATAAATACTGGAAACTTGATTCGGTTTTCAATCGGCAAAAGTGTTTGGTCATTCATAGTTAAATATTCTTTTGTTTGACAATAAGTTTCTGTTTCAGAGCGCATTTAAAGGGGTTTTTAATTTAACACAATTTGAGTTAACGGTTTTTTTCAATTTTGAAATGGAGTGTGAAGAAGGGCATAGCAAAAAAGTTGGAATATTTTCTAATGAATTAAATAAAAAAGGAAAAAAAAACATCTTTAAAAACGAGATTTAATTATACGCTTATTCTCTTTTATGTTTAAGTTGATAAATTAGCTTTCTTTGGTTAATTTATTTGGGGAAGTGCGAAATTTTTTTCAATTTTAAATTAATAAAATAATGAAATTTAAAAATTTTAAATATCCATCAAATTATTTGAGTTCGAGTGAATTAAATGTGGCGGCCGTTGTTTATCTTTTTTGACTTTGTTATTTCTAATTAATTACAGTATTTGATGGCGAGTGAAAAAAGTTTTAACTGAATCTTCCCGCCATCTCGGATAATTTTCCCCAAGATGAAAATTTAACAGTTTTTCCTGTTGCAGTTGGCCGAAATGAGGAATAAACTCAGAATATCAGTAATTGGCACCAATTCAGGCCGCCCTTTGGAAAGCTTCCAAGACTTAATCACCAGATACAGTGTGTCACCCCTCATAGTAAAAAACCTGGAAAAAGCAGGTTTCACAACTCCAACAGCAATTCAAGCGCAGGCCATCCCTAGCATGCTGGAGGTGAGCACTTTCATTCTTCGCTTCTGAATGGCTTTCCGTGGTTCTCTTTCCATTGCCGATTCCAGGGAAAGCAGGTTTTGGGTTGTGCGCCCACAGGTTCCGGCAAGACCGCCGCCTTTTTGATTCCCGTCTTCCACCACCTGAAGAAACCAATGAAAAGAGGTTTCCGATGCGTTATTGTCTGCCCAACGAGAGAGCTCGCCAGACAGACTTACAGGGAAAGCCTCAGGCTGAGTGACGGCACCGGTCTTCGGATTAACATCATCAGTAAAATCAGTCACTCCTTTGAGAAGTTTAATCCCAATAACTGCAAGAAATTCGGTGAGTATTGGAGAGAATTTTTATTTGCTCTTTCCTTCCTGGAAAGATTCTTTTGTTTGTACTAGCCATTCAGTTAGACGTTACGCCTCTATGTAATGAACACCGCAGAGACGTTGCCTTTAAATTCTCTCTCATAAAGTGAAAAGCGGCAGTTATTTATGAGTCGACCTATTTATAAAAAACGACAAGTTATTGAGTGTGTGAACATGTTTCAGACATACTGATAACCACACCAAACCGTTTGGTTTATTTATTGAAGCAGGAGCCGCCGATGGTGGAATTGAAGAAGTAAGTTTCCTTGCTTTTGCTTCTCAAACAAAACGAGAGAAGTCCAATAAATGGGCAATAAATGGGATTCTGTTGTTTCAGCGTTCAGTGGCTCATCGTCGACGAATCCGACAAATTATTTGAAACCGGAGTCCGCGGCTTCAGAGACCAACTCGCCGTCATTTATAACGCCTGCGACTCGGCGCTCATCAAGCGCGCCATGTTCTCCGCCACACAAACCCCGCATTTGACCAAGTGGTGCAGGAAAAACCTGAGAAACCTCACTCTGATCAACGTGGGAGTCAGGTGAGACCGCGCCATTCAAGTGTCCTCTCGTTAGATGAGAAGTTTTCCTCATATGGCTTTCCTTCATGGCTTGCAGGAATTCGGCCGTTGACTCCGTCAAACAAGAGCTGCTTTTCGTGGGGAACGAAGCCGGGAAATTAGTGGCTTTTAGAAATTTAGTCAACGAAGGTTTGACTCCGCCCGTCCTCGTCTTCGTTCAGTCAAAGGAGAGGGCTCAGGAGTTATTCAATGAATTGGTCTACGATGGGATCAATGTCGATGTGATTCACTCTGACAGAACGCAAAAGCAGGTCTGCTCAAAAATCTTTTACTGGGAATTTACTTACAATGCCAATGAGTCGTTTTCCTCCTATATCTCTTGATGCTGAAGGGAATGTCGACCTAATCAACAGACTAATTGCAAACTTTTTTCCTTTGTCGGCCAGCGAGACAACGTGATCAGGAGCTTCCGGGAGGGGAAAATCTGGGTGCTCATATGCACCGAACTCATGGGACGGGGCATCGACTTCAAAGGAGTCAACCTCGTGGTCAATTACGACTTCCCCCCGAGCTCGATATCCTACATTCACAGGGTGGGTCGGACGGGACGGGCCGGTCGCCAGGGCAGAGCGATCACGTACTTCACGCAGGATGACACGACGAACCTAAGAAGGTGAGGGAAAGGGTTGATGGGGTCGCCTGTGGACTACGGAGCGTGAATGTGTTTGTTGTGTTTCAGCATTGCGCGACTTCTGAAAGACGCGGGCTGCGAAGTGCCGGAGTATATGCTGAAGTTGAAGAAGTCAAATAAAAATGAGAAAAAGAAGTTGGAGAGGAAGGCTCCCTACAGGGACAGCATTTCAACGACGCCTATTTATGAGAAAGTGATGGAGAGGAAGAGAAAAAATGCAATTAGGAGGAGTAAAAGAGCTAAAATGAGGAAATTGTTAAGTGGAGAAAGCAGCAATTGAAAATGTTTGACTTTCTTAGCCATTTAATCTGCAATATAAAAACTGAAATTTCTACATTTATTTTCCATATTTCCTATGAAATGGACTAACCAGAGGCTTTTCAGGAAAACCTAAAAATTTTTAAAATGAGTTGCATTTGTTCATTCTTGATTTCAGGAGAAGGTCAATTAAGAAATTGAAAAGAGTAACAAATTTTTTATTAAATATATAATAAAAACAAATTTGACTTTCCCTCACCCATTATTAGCACCATGAACCATTCAAGTAAGAAAATTTCTCATTTTCAACTGATTAAAAAAAATTTTATAAAAGCTAAGGTCGTTAAAAAATTTACTTTTTGTAAATTAAATTGCACTTTAAGTTGCCACTGCTTTAAGTGCACTTTTTCATACATGTTGAGCACAGTCCATAAGAAAAATTCAGTCCTTAAGTGTTAAAACAATATACCCTGCCATGTAAGCAGTGATTACATAACCAACAGCATAGCAAATGAATCTGGCAGGCTGCCTGACAACCTTGATGGCATACACATAGGTATGGGCATACCTGGCCAAAGTGTACATGATGATCATGGGGATGGCCACAAGAGGGTTCGGCTTCAAGGCAGTATACCAAAAGGCAATGAAAATGAAGAGAGGGATGTTCTCCAGGTCATTCAGGTGAGCTCTTCTGACTCTTTCAATGTCTGGATCATTGTACTTCACTTTCAGACCTTTGATGAAAATGCAGTCTTCAGGATTCATCACTACCTTTTTTTGGAATCTGAATCTGCCTATAAGAGGCACCATTAGGAGAATTTTCAAAGTCAAAAGTGCAAAACATGTGTATAACACTTTGTATGTTGTGGTTTCGTAGCTAATGTAGTCTGCCATTATTTACTTTATGTTAAATTTCACAAAATGCTGATAATTCCTTAAAACAACCAAGTCAGTTTTTTTTGAATGTGAGTTTTCCAACAATTAAATAAAATCAATCCCGTGGTTATTTACTCATATAGCTTAAAAAATTTTGTTTCAACATCAATCAGTTTAATTTCACGACATAAACAAGATGCTTTCCTAAGTCAATAGTTCACCTTATGAATAAAATTTAAGCACTGAAAAATCTTTAAGAATTGTGAACAGGAAAAGCTGTGTAGCGAAATGTCACTGCAATAATCTCCACGTATAAGTTTTCATCTGAAAATAAAACTTGATTTGACCTTGAACTGTAAGTTCCTGCCACATAAATGTATGCTCCAAAAATGTTGCATTCAGTGGTAAGCAATCTGCCTTTTCATAGTCATTCGAGATTTGTCTTAAGTAAGGTCAAAGCCCAAATAATAACAATAAAGGGTCTGACTTTAATTCTAAAGATCGCGTTTTGAAAATCCACATTTGCAAGGCGGTGGAAAAATGGCGGCAGCGGAATTTTAGAAAAGTTCGGCGCTTGACAAACTGCAAAATTTATAGCTTTTAGGTTATTTTGAATGGGTTTTGTTAAGAATCATTGACTAACACATTTCCATTTCAGTCAGAATACATAAATTACATGAACCTGTATTTTCTTCTCATAATTAAATATTTTTTTTGAAATGTTGGGAAACCTACATTTAACGGTTTTTTAGTTCCTAGATTTTTTATAAATAGAAAGATGAGTTGGTTTTATCCCAAAATTTTAAAAGTATATTATTAAAATAATAGACCAGGTGCGGAAGGTTCAGCAGCGGTTTTCAAAAATCCTGCTATTCTTGTAAAAAAATGGAAGTCAGAAAATATTGGATGCATCCCTTTGAGTCCTGCTTTCAAAACTGCTTTTTTATTGCAGTAAAAAATAAATATAAGCTTTTCTGTCAATTTAGTTAAAATAAGGATTTGCTCTTTTTAATCCTATTTTAAAATATCCGGAAACTAAAGCAGAGTATCGCGAATGTCATTTATTATCTCTTCAGCTTCTTCCAAAGACTTGAGCATATATTTTTGTTGTTTTCTAAATTCTAAAATATTTTCTGGTTCTTGTAAAAGGTTTTCGTCTTGCTCGGACTTGTACAGTACTTCCACTAATTCCCTCTGGATATTTTCCTTCACAAAATTCACCAGACAATGCATTATCGCTTTCGGAACCAAATCCTGTACCGATTTCCTCACTATATTAAAGTAATTCTCCACCAGATTCTCGATCACTTTGCACTCCCTGTTGTCCCTCTCCGTGAACCGCCTCCTCCCCATCGCCGGACCCACATCCGTCTGACTCCCCTGCCCCTTCGGGGGGCTCATCAGGCTGTAGGGGGCCCTCCGGTCCCTCACCGCCATCTGGTTCATGGGCAGGAAGGAGCTGAACCACCCCGTCGAGGTGGTCGCCTCCATGAGGGCCTCCGCTTTGTCGGGGGGGTGTGGCGGTTGGGGGGCGATGCTGCACACCGGCTTTTTCCCTGGAAACCATCACCAGTTACGAACCATTTTTGGTGCTTAAACGTTTTTGTGCTTTTGTGCGGATGAGTTACCGGATATTTGGGTTTTGGAGTCCTGCTTGTCGGAGTTCAACAAATAACTCAGATCTGCTCCTCTCGTGAATTCGGGGTGCATCGTGTTGATATAAGCCAGCTCTAAGCTTATGAGATTTTCCACCATTGTGTTTGTGTAAGGTATTCGCCTGAAATGTCAAATTGGGCTCGGGGATTATGTTTTTGAGCGATATGATTTGGTTGTGGTCTTACTTTCTTATGATATCTGAAGCGATTGATAAAATTTTTTCAAATAGTTTGGGAAATCTGAGCATTTCCTGATGGATTTCGTTGCCCGAGTGTTGCAGAATTTGCTGCATTTCTTCATGAATGAGTTCAACGCATTTCAAACTCGGTTCTAAAAGTCGAGATATTTGTTTTTTTACTAATGTTTCAAAACAAACCTGGAATAAATTTCAAGCTGTTACACTAACTGACTACAGTGCCCGCGTTGCACTTTTTCATCGAATTCTCATTCATTCCGAACACAAATTTTCAGGGCCCAGGCAGCAGACCTTCTTGCACCTCTGCATTCTAACTTTGTTCACCGTGCTACAGAACTTGCCTCGGGGACAAACAAGGAAGGCCGGGTTCCTGAAGCGTTTCTCATTGCGGTGAGTATGTCGAACTTTGACAGTCCCAGCAGAGGCTTGATTTGCTCTAAAGTTTTCCCGAAGGTCTCATGGAAAATATAGCAAATCCTCGCTCCACCGCTTAGTTCTGTGGTTTCTATCTCTCTGAAAGAAAATTTCACTATCTGCTTTACCAATTTTTCAAACTCTTTCTAATTTTGACTATTTTGCTATAGTCTAGTTTTTACTCAAAATAAAACTTCAAAATTTCCTTTTCTCTGGTCATTTCATATCTGTTAAATTCATTCATATGTAATCATATAATTACATCTTTATTTCATGCAGTCACAAAGTAATGATGTTATTATTTGGGAATACCTGGAAGTCCCATCGAGGGATGAGCAATAGGCAGAGCAAAACTTGGTGATGATGTGCAGCAGTGTTTTGCTGTTGTCGACGACATCCTCACCGTACAACCCCAACGTGGCCAGGGTCTGGGCTTTGATCGCGGAAATTCTTTGTTTCAGGTCGGGCAGGCACTTCCTTATGTGAAACACAAGTATTTTATTGAGCGTTTTCGCCAGGTAAGGACTGCCATGGCGGTGAGCGATGTTGGGGTAGTGCTTTTGGAGGAAGGCGGCCTCGTCCTCGATCGAGCTGCTGATGGGCTTGTTCTGCACCGTGTCCTTCTGCGACCGGTTCACCACCCCGATTATCCCCAGCCGAACCGGGATTACCCTCCCCGACAGAATGTCGTTTGCGTCGGTCCCGGAGTCCATGAGGTCCAGTTTGGTGACGACAGCGACCGTCCGGTTGCCCTCGGGGTCGCACTCTCTCGCCATCTGCAAGCTCTCGCTCGTGGCCATGTCTGTGTTGGCGGTTATCACGGCCAGTATTATTGAGTTGGGGTTGCAAATGTATCTGAAAATGAGTTTCCTGATCCGCGTCTCGATGTCGAACGGCTGGTCCCCCACCGGGACTTTCGTCAAGCCCGGCAAGTCGATCAGGGTCAAGTTGACCACGTGCTTGGAGTAAATACTGAGAAATATCGGGTCCTCGCATATGCCTTTGTTGTTGCCCGCCTTGAGCTTCGTCTCGGCCTCGATTTCCATCCTGATTTCCTCGAAGTCCTTGAAGATGACGTTCTTCTTGTGCTGGAACACTCCGAACTCCTCGAGGAGGCACTTTTCGTCCTGCGCTATGTTGATGAGCTGCAGGACTAGGGGTTGCCTCGTGACGATTCCCACCCCTTTGGGGAGGAACGACCTCCCCACCAGACTTTCCAGGACGGAGCTCTTACCGGAACTTTGGGTGCCCACGACCACTATCTGGGGGAGCAGCAAGCTTTCGGCGCCGACAGTGTTGAAGACGTTTTGTAGCTTATTTACGACCGAAATTAATGAATCCATAACATGTGTTCAGGCCGGGGTTGGTGGCTCTTTCAGAGAAGTATGTATAAATTTATAAATTTCTTACTTTTAACGATAATTTAACGATAACTTTTTTATCATCATTTGTTTATGTAAACATTAACACATTTTTGCCACGAAAGTGGGAACAAGTGTGAAAGATATTTTTTTAATTTAGTTAACCTAAACATTGTCATGGCTCTTAAAAGATTTATTTCAATTACCTAAAGTTCTTTTATGATTTTTCTCTTTTTTTTCTTTTGCGGATTTTATGACTCTGAATTTTCTCTTCATCCATTTCAATTTAACTTCTTTATTTTGCATTCTTAAAAATTTCGCTTAATTCTTTAATAATGAAAATGAGAAGAGAAGGGTGGGAGAAATGTGAAATAGAACCGAATTAAAAATATAGCAAAAATTCTGAAAATTCTGAAAGAAATTCAAGCGAATAACTACATTAATAATTACCCCGAGAGAATAAGCTCCACTGTAAATTAACAGTATTAAAAATAATCCCATTTTTTACTAATGAGACAGTAACAGTAGAATTCGGTCATTTTACGGAGTTTAAAAAATCTCAAAGAAACACCGAAAGACTCAGTGAAAAGGCCGTTAAGTTTCGGTTTGAATGCAACGATCGTGGAAGTAGACAGAAAGCAAACATGGTGCATTGTTTACCAAGTTGTTTGTCACAATCATAACATTAAAAGGTATAACGTCTGTTTTCATTTAAATCGTTAATTATTAATTATATTACACTTTTCAATATCATTATTTGAAATTTACGCTTTCTGCATTACAATGTTGGTGTTTGGTTATTTCGGTTTTAATTTATTCGATTTCTCATCGGGAGGATCGTTTCTTTATCTCCTGCGAGGATTTGTGATCATGACTGTTAACTTTTCTTATCTGCACTAACACCCATTTTTCTGAACTTTACATTTTTTCTCGCTCGCCGTTCTCCCACTCTCCTCTCCCCTCCACGCACTCAAGACGCCTCCATCAGCGAAAATGAATGGAAGAGGTCATCCTGTTTGTTTTTTAATGCATGAGAAAAGGCTTAATTCAGTTTTTGTTGAACTGGGCTGTAAGTAAATGAAAAACCGTTGCCCAAGGTCTTATGTCCTTGTTACAATTATCAGACTTTTGTGCATCTAAAGGAAAATAATTTTAAATCACAATGACAACTTTCATTATCTAAGGCAAGTTATTCTCTTCTTCAAGATCATGAATTATCTTGATTGAAAAAAAATTATATTATAATTAAAAAACAGTTTTGTTCCATGAGAAGGCAATTGTGTACGATATCAGTGGACTGTGTTCAATATGGAGTGGAAATTATTTTTACTCAAAACTTTATTTTGTGCTTTTTAAACTGTTATGGAAACTTTGATTTGCCACTGATCATGAGGTTGTACAGATAAACAGGCACAGGTTATGTATTTTACATAATGCATAACTTTTAGGCAGTTTAACAAAGGTCATATTGCATCATCATTTGATTACTGTTATGGAGGATCATGATAATGTGATTGCCTCAAATGATGAGAATAAAAGAGAGCAAGTGCACTTCTCTCTTGGAGGAGATGAGGACAATGAAGGAAGACCAGGGACTGACCAAGGAAGCCTGAGCAAGGGCCAGCCTGGACATGGCATCAGTGTTATTGATCTGCTGTTCATTGAGAGCAGCAGAAGTGGTGAAGAAGCCTGCCAAACACCTCAGACAAACAATTTCTTATTCCATGTTCGAGTTTATGAAATGAAATGTGATGAAAATAATAACAGAAATGAAAATGTTGAAAGCAATTGCTGGCAAAAGTTCATGAGTATATTTTGTTATTGGAGGGTGAGAACATTTTTACTTTTAAGGATTGCACTGTATGTCAGGAAAATTGATTAACCACCCTCACCTTAGGAGAGGTGTACTCACTCCCCAACCCAGCAGAGTCCTTCTTATCCTTTCATGAGAATTTTAGGTGAGTGCTTGGCTAACTGAGTGAGAGGTGCCTGAAGGGACCCTCTGCATTAACACAAATACATCACCACTGGCCAACCTGTGGGTGACAGCACCCTCATTCTGCTTGCTCCGTGCGAGGGTGAATTACTAATTGCCCAAAAAATCTCTAATTTCAAGGACGGTTTTGTTTTCATTCAAAGATGACTGGTGGATAGAAAAACTTAGGCCTAATTCTGTGTGACTAACTGTGATTGTCATGTTTAGCGCAGTCGGTGGCGGAGGCGATTACTGAAGCGATAATTTTGTACTTTCCATCCAATTAACAGTTTGCAGAAACGATTCGGTTTAACCGAAGCTTTGACAATCATTGTCGGCATTGATAATACTTTTATTTACCCATTGTTATCGCATCACATCGAATCGGTTTGGCCACGTACGTCCTTCGATTTGGCACTCGCTGCGACGCCTCAATGCAAAAATCCTACCCGTGTTCATCTGGGCGTTGATCCTTAATGAAAATAATAAAAAGTGCTTTTTTATATTGATATCAAAAAATGAATTTTTTGTGAAAAGATTTGAGTGAAAACTTTGAATCCATAAAAGATACCTTGCCCCGCTATCGCAGCAATTACATATATGTTTGAAAATGTTTCAAGAAATAACAAGTGCTAGAGCATATTTTAATTTATGTACTTCTTCTCCGAAAAATATTATTTCTTCCAAAAAAATAAACAACTCGTAAGTTGTTATAGCCCATAAATTTAAGGCAGTATCAAAATTATGAAATAAAAGGAGTAAATGCCATGAGTTTCTCCTGCAATATAGGCCTCCTCTACACTCTCATTTTAATCCTCCACTCTAATCATCCTTTCCCGAAAGCTGTGAAGCGATTTGCAGATGCCCTCGTGGTAGACTGGATGCAGAAAAGAAGGAATGGGTCGGGAACTGAATGGGTGCCAAGTCTTGCTGCCACGGCCGGCAGTTTGTGCTCGTAGGGCCCCAGGGGCGGCTTTTGGGGGTTGAACGGCAGCGGGCCACTCTCCCACCGAAGTCATTGGTTGAATTTCCAGATGAACAGCAATGTTGCCGAGAAGGTTCAGACCGCTCGCGTTCAGGATTCGGAAACTTGGGACATGGAGAAGAGGTCCAAGTACACCGTGTATAAAGTGGTGGTGCACTCGGGGACGTCGAGCTGGTTCGTCTTCCGGAGGTACGCGGAGTTCCACAAGCTGTTCGAGTCCCTCCGGAAACAGTTTCCCAACATGCAGCTCAAGCTTCCGGGGAAGAAGCTTTTCGGGAACAACCTGGACCCGACGTTCGTGGCCATGAGGCAAGACGGCCTGGACAATTTCGTGCAGAAAATAATTAGTCAGCCCGCGTTAGTCCAGTTGTGAGTGTTGTGCTTCACTGTTAGCTCTGTTAACTTCCAAAAGCAATTGTAACTTTTTTTATTCCCCCAGACCAGAAGTGAAAGAATTTTTCAAGTTAGACAATAGATACCAGACCGTGGGCGATGGGAACACGAAAGAAGATGCCCTAGCCGAAGAAATGAAGCCGGAAAACAAACTGAATTTAGGTCCTTCTGAAAGATCTCAGTAAGTTAATCTTGTTTAAATTTAAGTTTTCCCGTCTGTCCGTGTCGATTTGGGGCTCCCTTTAAGGCGATTTGCTTCAAATTATGCACAGAAAAGCACAAATACACTTTACATATGAAACTGCATTTAAAAATTACAAATAAAGGAGTTATAACCAAATAATCCGGTTTGGGATTTCAAAATAAAAACAAAATCAGGCCTTTTTGGAATTGTTAGAAGGTTCAGAAAATGGAAATTGGCAAGTGAAAAATTTAAAACCCCGTTTCAGTGAAACATTTTTAGATCAAAAAACAAATCAATATACCGTATTTGATGTTACCACAATAATAAATAATAAATCAGTATGAAATGTGAAAAATTATTAATAGTAACACTAAATTACACCAAAATGGAATATTATAATTTATAAATTCCACCAATAATCTCTCAAATTAAAATTCACAATCTATTAAAAGATTTGAATTACATTAAAATTAATAAACAAATAAAAAAACAAAAATTAATAAAGCAATCGTGGTCCAAGTGGATTAAGACGAAAAGAAAAAAAACCGTAAAACAAATTCCTTAAAATAAAAACTGGGAAAATGCACTTAAATAAAATATGGACAAAATAAATTGAGATGAAATTCTCTTAACTCTCAATTATTCTTCCAGCATTGGAACAAAAGAATACTGTACAATAATTGTAATTGACTAATCTTTTATTTTGTGAACGCAGTGCCCAGCCTTCAGACTTCGACTTCCTCAGAGTCATCGGCCAGGGAAGTTTCGGCAAAGTTCTTCTGGCCAAACACAAATCCGAGAACAAGTATTACGCGGTCAAAGTATTGAACAAGAAGCAAGTCATCAGGAAGAACGAAGCCAAGCACATCATGTCCGAGAGGAACGTGCTCTTGAAGACCCTCAACCACCCCTTTCTGGTGGGCCTGCACTACAGCTTCCAAACCCCCGAGAAGCTGTACTTCGTCCTCGACTACGTGAACGGAGGCGAGGTACGCACATGCCCGTTGCACCCTCACCCCTTTCGAGGCCCAATGGCGAGCATGCGTTTGTTCCAGCTGTTCTTCCACCTCCAGAGGGAGAGGGTGTTCTCGGAGAGCAGGTCCCGGTTCTACGCGGCCGAGATGGCGTGTGCCTTAGGTTATCTGCACTCCAAAGGAATCATTTACAGAGATTTGAAGCCTGAGAATATTTTGCTGGACGCGCAAGGTTTGTCATTTGGGTGTTTCACGATGCATCATTTGCTCGTGGCGAGTGTGATTCACGTTACAAATTAACAAGGGCAGAATCGTTCATTAGGAAGAGTAAGAAATACTTTTCCTCGCAATGTTTGTCACCTTTAAAAGGGGACAGAAAATTAGTTTATAGATAAGTATTTTTACAATCTTTTATTTTGTCATTTACTTTCCGACCAGCGGTTTCGTACTGCAAAGCAATTGTTGGTTTTCAATTCAAGAGTAAAGCATTGAACCCCTTTTGGAAAGAAATGTAAAGATGATTTCATATAAGAAGTGGAAGAACAGTTTTTTCAATTAAATTACTTGTTAAAATTGGACCTGGACGCGGGTGAATATGGCGAATAAAATGCTTTGAAAACTAAAGAATGAGTAAAGCGAAGGGGTTTTTAGGACCAGTAAGAATGAAATAGGTTTGGGATGAGCGGAAAAAGAGTTAAATGGTTTCTATCTGGCAACACTTGGCATTAAATGCTTTAAGATAGCTCTCAACTCGTTACTGTTCGTACATAAAGTTGGTTTTGTGAAAGTACTTGGAGGGCTACTGTTAATGCGGCGAATTTGAGTAGTTTCCTTTGATTTTCCTCAGCGATTGATCGACGTATGGGAATGAGTAATCCTTCGTAATCGCAGATGTGAAGCCAAAGTGCATTTGATGGGAAGGGCAGGAAACCCGATAAGAGGCAACTGGGTTAAGAGTATCCGCTCCTCGGTTCCTCGCTTATCTTCAAGTCTTTATGCATTCTACAGCTTTAGAAGAATTTCTTCGACGTCGAACGATGCCATTATTCGTTGCGAATTGATCGTGACTGAACAAGAAGAAATGTATTGATTAGATAAAACGTTTCGACGCGGACAATGGCCCGGATAAGAAGCTTTATTCGCCAACTGATTGCATCTGTCATCGGCGCTCCGTTCACTTTTAACTGAATAAATTCTGATGGTCGCTTTTTGTTTGGAGTTGAGGCAAACTTCGCTTTCATTTACATTTGTTAATTACTGATCTGATTACTAATTAGAAAGCGATAAAAGAAGAAAAAAAGAAAAGAGCTAAAGAAGAGAATTAGCAGAAGGCATGCCTACCTAATTAGAAAAGAAGAATAGAAGATGACGACAGGATCTGCTGCTTGGAGGGATAGTCGGCGTCAATGCCAGACACTCGTAGAAATGGGACTTTCTTGAAAAAGAAGAGACTAAATTTGAATAATTTTTATATACTTAATAATTCCCTAAAAAGGGGATAAATAAAAATTAAAAGGTGTTAATAACAGTTTAATTAACGGTGGTTTGCTTTTCCAGGACATATTGTTTTGACGGATTTCGGTTTGTCAAAAGAAGGCCTCCTCGGAACCGACACAACGAAAACCTTTTGCGGAACTCCCGAGTACCTCGCCCCGGAAATTATCCTAAAAGAGGTAATCCTCCCTTCCTCTTCTTCTGCTTCTCTTTTCTCTTCACCCGCTGTTTTCGGAATTTCCATTCATCCCTTTTTAAAAATAGCAGCTCACTCCTTGGTCACACATGACTGGTCACCCAATTTAAGCAGTGAGTAATCCCATTCGGTTCTGTTACAGGCTTACGATCGTTCTGTAGACTGGTGGTGCTTAGGTACAGTTCTCTACGAAATGTTGTTCGGACTCCCGCCTTTCTACTGCAGAGACACCTCCGAAATGTACGACCGAATTCTCAACAAACCCTTAATCGTGAAGGCCACCACCTCAGAAAGCGCCAGGGACATATTGAGCAAGGTACGAAGCGACCGACAGCTGGCGCTCCGAGATGCAGTTCATTTTCACTTTCAGTTGCTGGAGAAGGACAGGTCGAAGAGGCTGGGGAGCGGCTACGGGGACTTCGACGACGTGCAGCAACACTCCTTCTTCAGGTCCATCAACTGGGATCATCTCGTCAACAAGAGAATAAAACCGCCCTTCAATCCCCTCGTTCGAGGTACTCCGCTCTCCTGCTTCCACAAGCAGCGAATGCGCTCGTTCACGTCATCCCTTGTGTGGTTTCAGGCGTGATGGACCTGAGGAACATCGATCCTCAGTTCACCAAAGAACAGGTTCCTGCATCCGTGGAGCAGTCGTCGGAGGGGTTCCTGAGCGCCAGTGTGAGGGAAGCAGACGATGTCTTCGCCGGATTTTCTTACGCCCCGCCCACCGCCGAGCTGTCCGCGTGACACCAAAATAAACAGTTATTAATGGAAATTTTGGCGAACTCTCAGAAACAGTTCGATCGCAGAGAAGCTGAGACTAGTCCTGCCTCGCGTCCCACCGAAGGGTTATCTCGTATTTCGCCCGAGTAAATGCTCCCAGGCGAAGGAGCCCGAGGGATTGGGGCTGTAGTTGGGAAAACCTTTTCGGAGATTAGGCCCCTCTCAGCAGCTAAAGCTTTCAAAAAAGCAATAGTCGATGACATAAGTACTCGAAAGTGTCAAGTATTATTTCTTGTTCGTCCAAACGCAGGAAAAACATTTCGCCAATTTTTCAAGTATTATATAAATAATTAGGAAATGGTTAAAATTAGCTAGAAAGACTGAATTGGAATAGGTTGAAGACAACAGATTTCTGTTGCAAATACTCATGCACGCCAGTGCGGACCACAGCGCTTCTAACAGTTATTGTATTTATGATAGCCATATTGGCATTGGCGCAGGTTGTAGTTGTCTTATGGCAAAACAAAGGAAAACCCCTCTCAACTTTAGGCTGCAGAAAATGATGTATTGGTCAATGAAAGGTGACAAATTAACAAATTAAGGATCGCAGAGAAATGCGTAAGGCACGCATTTGGAACCGGCCGCTTTTGGGCCAACTTGTTCGTTCTAATTTCGTCGTAACTTTGTTGTATGGGAAGCAGCATTTTTGTGATATTTCCAACAACTATGTAATTTCTTTTTACTATATATTTTGTGTAATCTCTATAGATTTCTTTACTATATAATTTCAATAAAATAAAACTCTGGTTATTATTTAAAAAATTGTTTTTTCAATAGTTATAACGTTTTGTCTTAAAAAATTAATTTTTGCCTTGAGTAAAATATTAAAATTTATATACTAGTATAATTCCTAGAGATAATAAAAAACTTTGGGTATTTTTGTAAATATTACCATATAATAATTATTATTGTTTAATTTTATTTAAAATTAAGTTTGAACCAAGTTTGTTTTGAATATGTAAAGCAGGATAAAAAAGACATCCAAAGGCAACGTCTTACACTAAAAGAAAACTCCTCAGCGGTTCTTAATGTGTTAGTATTTATTATGTGAAGAATAAAAAGTCACCTTACCAAATAGTGCAGTAAAACGAGAGTAGATTTTTGAGTGAAACCAACACTAACATACAACAAAGGCAAGAGCTCCAAATACAGTAACGTAGAGTGCAGCGGTCTGAGGACAGGGACCAAAGGACATGACACAAATGTCGCCAAATCAAAAAGGCTCATTAGCTCTTTGTCTAATTAAGGGATAATTTTTCTACTGAGGACAACGAAGGCCCGATTTGAGCTCGCTTCCTCAAAATATTATATAATATTCCGTTATATATTTAAATTTTATATGGATTTATATATTTTTTCAGTTGAAATGATGTTTTATATAAAAATGTAAAAAAAGAATAGATATTTTTTAAAAATTTGGTTTGTTTGATTTTGGGATTGATTCCTGAAGACGGAATTTCGCAAGTCGCTGTTCGAAGGAGAAGTTGATGAAGTTGCTCCAATTTACATGTGGCAATGTTAATGTCAAAGAAGCCATTACCATATCACCGACTAATTCCGATTTACATAACCGTAAATAATTAGCATTGCATGAGCGGCGAGGACGGAGTGTTCTTTTGAAAAATTTACTCGGAGTGATCGGAGAGGCAACGGTATTAGAACTCGAAACCAATTCATTCGGACTCACTCTGTTCCCAACTAAAATGACTTACCAGGACGATGAGGAGGTCGTGATTTCGGGGATCGGCGGCAAGTTCCCAGAAGTGGGGAGCGTCGCCGAGCTCGCCAAGAAGCTGTTCGCCGGGGAGAGTTTGCTGACGAAGGACGAGAGGAAGCTGACCAAGGGTGAGTCGGGGTTGCTCTGCGGGGTGCAGCCGGCGGCCACTCATTGCCCTGTCTCTTTGTTTAAGGCTTTTACGAGGAGGTGCCCGACTACTCGGGGAAGACCACCAATAACGTCGTTCTCTTTGACAACACCTTCTTCGGGATTTCGCCCATCGTCTCCTCTGCGATGGACCCCTTGACTTGTCAGATCCTTCAGAGAACTTTCGAAGCCATATATGATGCAGGTACAGGAATCATTACTTCTTTTCTTACTATAAAATATTATAAAACATATTTTTACTATTTTTACTAAGTGTAAAAATTTCATAATCATACGGGCCAATTGGCAGTTTTTTATCTGTTTTGTTTCTTCTTCCATGGCAGTCCCACGTTTGGAAATCAAGTACAAATACCTTTCATGTCCCTGTCCTGTTTATTTTCCCTTGGTTGTGTTTTTCACTGCAATTCAACTTTTTACAAGAATAAAATTTGTTTAACTTTAAATTAAACCGGTAGAATTGAGTCTCGGGAAAGGATTTTAAGACAAAGAGGAAAAGCATCCAGTTGGTGTGATTTTATTTTTGTTATTAGGTAGAGGCATAAAAAAACTTCCACTTTTAAAATCGGTTTAATGTAACGCTTATCACAAAAACCTTCAAACAGAATCTGCTCAGCCAAATCGAAGTGACTGATAAATTAAGTCCAGGGAAACCATAAAAGTCCATCGCATTCTAACGTTTGCTTGCCTCCATTGGAGCACCCTTCCACAGGCATTAATGCTGTTCATTCACCGTCAGGTATCAACCCGAGCGACCTCCGAGGGACGAATGCTGCCGTCTTTTCAGGGACCACTCACTCCGACTCCGACCTGGAGTGGGCCACGGACACCAGATGCGGATACGGCATCATGGGCAGAAACCGGTGCATGAACAGCAACCGCATTTCCTACTGGCTGGACGTGAACGGTATTATAGTTTGTGTTTGGAGCGATGGAGCGACCCCTCGTACTCTCCACCCCGACAGCATGAGACCTGTCGCTCGCTGTCGAAAGAACCCGCCCTCGCGCTCAAATAAAAGTAGTGTTGCCCTAATAATCGTGCTTTTACCCATTTTTTAACATATCCAACCTTCGCCTGCTTTCTTCATGTTACCTATATATTTCGTATTTGGTTGTTTCTTTGCATGAGTGTTTTTTTATTTTCAAAAAAAACAAACTTGTTTTGTCTGTTGGTTTTGCATATTATTTATTGTAATTTTAGGTTTACACATTTAATTATGGCGTAAATCGCTGTATTTGCATTTGTTTGTTTGCACTGTAAGTGATTCCAGGTTCTTATAGGGTTTATTAATATATATTATATATATTTTTAGGCGCTTGCCTGATTAAGTTTTTGTATACATTTTTAGTGCATTATGATTAGCGTTCTTATTTAGGGTTGCAAAACGTGTACTCTCCTCTTTTTCTAACATTTGTGTGCGGGCTGCCATTGAAACTTATTGTCTGTGTCCGTGTTTAGAATTTAGTTACCGATTCGTTATTCAAATCGCGGGAAAAGAATCATTTCCGTGTGGAATCTTGACTCCTGAGCTGACTTTACTTCCAGGAACAAGTGTGTCCACCGACAGCGGATGGACAAGCGGAATCTCCAACCTCTACCTCGGTTGGGAAGCCATCAGGAGCGGCAAGTGCGACACCGCCATCGTCAGCACCGCCTCCCTCCAGTCGCACCCCCTCATCACCATCCAGTTCAAAGACTACGGCTTCCTCAGCCCGGACGGCATCAGCAGGACCTTCGACGACTCCGCCAACGGCCACGGCCGCAGCAGCGCCGTCGTCGTCCTCGTGCTGCAGAGGGCGACCCAGGCCAAGAGGTGCTACGCCATCATCGGCCACATATACGCCACCAACTTCGGCGACCGCCACGGCATCATAAGCAAACCCTCCCGCAACCAGTGGAAGCAGCTCTTCACGGAGTTCTACGAGCAGGCCAACATCGACGTCAACGACGTGCACTACATCGAAGCCTACGGTGCGTCCTCGAAGGTGGGTCACCATCTCTTGCCAAGAGCTCATGCTCGTGGTCGAGGCGTCGCCGTGACTTCACTTGCCTGTTTCCAGGAGGAGGACGCAGAGGAACTGAACGCGATATACGATGTCTTCTGCAAGGAGCGCGAGTCTCCCCTTCTGGTGGGGTGCGTGAAGAGCAATATGGGCCACACGGAGGCGTCTTCTGCCTTCTGCGGGATCGTGAAGTCGGTGATCGCTCTGGAGAGCGGGATCATCCCCCAGAACTTGCACTACAAGCGGCCCAACTCTTTATGCCCGGCGCTGGCACGTGGGCAGATAAAGGTGGGTTCTGGGTGGCAAGTTGACTTTCCCATTTGAATATTTCCTTGAGCGGTCGCCATTGACCTTATGGCGTTGCGTAAGAGTTCGTCAGTAAGCTTTTGACGCACCAGTGTGCATCGCGTAATTAGGCCAAGACGGATTTTGTCGTCAGACACAGAGGAAGTCGCGCTTATCAATAAACAGTTTTTATTGACAGTATTTATAGAGTCGCTTAACGTGTAAGGGCCACTTCCTGTTAATACGAGACGCCATCTTTAGATATCCTTTGTATTTTGCCTTCTATTTGAGGTGGCAGATTCATTTACTGGCAGGGTTGTGAGCCCTGGAGGGATTATTTTGGAAGGAAGGGAGGGGAAAGTCTCCCTTAACCTAGCCTCCGATAACCTCTCGGCTACCCGCGTCCTAGTATTTTATTAATACTGGAAATTCTTTTTTACAATTTCAATAATTTTATGCAATTATTTTAACAAAAACATTATTATGAACGTTAAAAGGACAATTTTTTCTATAATAGCCAGGTTGCACATTATTTTGTGGTGGTTATATACTGTAAAGAAATTGCACAAAACACATAAATACACATTAAAGAGTTAGTCATGAGTCCCACTGCAGTTATTTATACTATTTATTTTTCTGTTTCATTTAATCTTGGCCTCTAAACTTTTTCATAAGTATATCTATAATTTTGTGTTCGACAAAATTACAATTTACAATTACAGCCGTCGAACCGCTTAACTGATTAAGGGGCCTTCCCACAAGTGTCCTGGGTTTTTCCAGATTGTCGACAAGAACACTGCCATATCACACAAGGGATGGGTCGCCGTCAATGCCCACGGCTTCGGAGGCAGCTACGCCCACATGGTGTTCAGAGCCAACCCCAAGAGCAAGACCCTCACCCACGACGGCATCCCCAGACTGGTGCTGCTGGCCGACAGGACGAACGACTACATGGACGACCTCCTCAGAAAGGTGACCCCCGGTGACCGTCCCGTTTCCCTCAGCATTCGACGGCACTCATCCGCTTTTCCGCAGGTGGAGTCCGTGCCTTTCGATCTGGAATTCATTGGTCTGCTGCACGAAGTCCACTCCAAGAGAATCGAGAAGTATTTGGGCAGAGGCTACACTATACTGCCCAAGATGGAAAATCCTATTCATGAACATCAGGTGAGCGTACTTTTGCTACGATGTCTTCTCTTGGGATATTGCTACAATTGTTTTAATTAATAAAATCATTAAATTACAAGGCAAGCATGAAATTGCATTGCATTACCTTTGCAGGCTTACGGCTCCGAACGGCGGCCCCTTTGGTTCATCTTCTCCGGGATGGGAAGTCAGTGGCCCAAAATGGGCAAGAGGTTGATGGACCTGCCCATATTTAGAGAGTCCATCGAGAAGTCGCACAAGCTCCTGGAGGAAAAGGGCTTGGACTTGATCAACATCATCACCACGGACGACCCCAACATTTTCGACAACATTCTGCACTCCTTCGTGGGGATCGCCGCCATCCAGGTTGCCCTCGTGGACGTGATGCGAGCTTTGAACATAAAGCCTGACGGCTACATAGGGCATTCCGTCGGGGAGCTGGGCTGCGCTTACGCCGATGATTGCTTCACTGCTGAGCAGATGGTGTTGGCTGCTTACTACCGGGGGAGGGCTTCCACGGAAACGGAACTGGTCAGGGGATCGATGGCCGCTGTGGGTAGGTTGTTGCAAAAATAACAGTGGATTGGGCCAACCTAGGATTCTCAAAGACAACTTTACTTTTTTGCTTTTCTCTCTTTTAACTTTTCTTTGAAACTTTCTTTCGTATGGCATCCGTAGAAGTCACCTCTACTACTTCAAATCTTTATTAAACTAAATTAAAAGCACGTTGATAATTTAGAAAATTGTTGAGAAAGGAAAACAGAAACATAATAAAAGCAAAAACTCTGTAGGTAAGGGATACAACGACATAAAAGACCAACTTCCCGAGGGAATAGAGGTCGCCTGCCATAACTCCGAAGACAGCTGCACACTGTCCGGCCCTGTGGATCTCATTCACAAGTTCGTCGCCGAACTCAAAGGCAAAGGCATCTTCGCCAAATCCGTCAACGTTTCCAACATTGCATATCACAGCCGGTATATCAGACCTGCGGCCCCCAAACTACTCACGTACCTAAAACAGGTATCGCCTGTCATCACTAACTTCCGCTTTTTCCGAGTACCCAACTCTTCTGCTTTTCTATTGAACTTGAACTTCTACGGACAGTAGTTCTGTACGTAACGTACGTGGAGAGTCTCGGCGCGGATGTGAAAACGAACCTTGTCAGGCGCAAGCGACAGAACCTACTTAGGCAGACCGGAAGGACGAAGACTCGGGCCAGCATAAAAAGTTGCACACGAACCCATCTTGGGTTGGTTCTTTTCCAGGTGGTCAAGAACCCCAAATTGAGGTCCTCCAAATGGATCAGCACGTCAAATGCGGAGTCCGATTGGGACACAGAAGTGGCCAAGTACTGCTCGGCCGAGTACCACACGAATAACCTTCTCAGCTCCGTCCTGTTCGAGGAGGGAAGCAAACACATTCCGAAAAACGCAATCTGCGTGGAAATCGCGCCCCACGGCTTGCTCCAAGCGATCTTGAAGCGGTCGCTGGGGGAGGAAGTGACCAACATCCCCCTCACCAGCAGGTCGGCCGAGGACCCGTTGGTGTTCCTGCTGCAGGCGATCGGAAAGTGAGTATGTTTGGCTCATGCCAACTCGTTCTCGTAATGAGGCTCGCTCTGCTGCAGGATGTACATGGCGGGCGTCGACCCGGTCATCGTGAACCTGTACCCGAAGGTGGAGTACCCGGTGTCGAGGGGGACGCACGTGCTGCACCACTTGGTCCATTGGCACGAGCAGCTGTCGGTGGCGGAAGTGCTGCCGGTGGAGAAGAAGGTCGGGTTGAGTCTTTTTGAGCGAGGGGGTGTGATGCATTGTCAAGTTAAAATATTGCTTTGCAGGTGGTGTATTCGTTCAAGAGAAGACTGGTGGACATTGCTGACGACGGCACCGGGTACGTTGCCAACGGACAAAATATTTATCCCGTGTCAATAATTTTAGTAAGTTGGTATTTATATTTTAGTAAGTTTAATATCAGTAAGCTTAAGTTTCCAAATACTAAATTTAAGTAATTTTTAATTTAAAAATATTCTTTAATTTACCCACTACTTTTTTCTCAACTTTGAGTCTAATGCATGAGAATAATAAATTGAGGGAATCGTTTCAGCAATTGGTTTGGGATATTTTTGCATCCGCCCTCAAGAAACCCATCGAGGAGTGCTCGGTCGTCTTTCAGAACTTCCGCCTCGAGCACCCCATCGCCGTTCACTTGTCGGGTGAGTCCCCTTCGCCCTCCCCTCCCCTTCAGAGCCCCTCATCACTCACCCCTTCCATCCCTTCAGAGAAAGACAACATCATCACCACCGTCGCCTTGGGCTCGGGGAAGTTCGAGCTCATGACAGACCACGTCCTGGCCACCGGCACGATTTCCCTTCTGAAGGACCAGCCCCTCGCTCCGGGAGCGGAAGAAGCCTTCGTTCCGGACTTGGTGGGGGATGAAATTTACAACGAATTGAAGAGGAAGGGTTTCGGGGTTGGGGAACATTTTAAAAACCTGTCGGCCGTCTCCATCGGTGAAGAAGGTAGAGTTTCGCGTTCCGCTGAGATGATGTGTTTGGATTGACATGAGTTTTGCTTTCAGTGTTGGTGGGGAAACTTCCGGTGAACTTAAGTTGGGTTCAATCCATCGAGGCCCTTTTGCAGCTGCACATGCTCAAAGCAGAATGTCCTGTGGATTTCTTGGCGTTTCCCCGCGCCTTTCAACGGCTGGAAATCTCTTGGAAGGGGCACAGTCAATGCATAAATTCTCTGGGCGACAGCAGCAGTGAGCGTCTACCAGTTTCGGTGTAGCGTTCGTTCCTCCGGAAGACTTTGCAACTCTAGTACTGTTTTTCAGGTCTAACCGCCACTTACGAACCCATCATAAACATCGCGTCTTGTGGCGGAGTCAGGATCTGGGGACTGAAAAGCATGGAAATACCCAAATTGAGAAACAGCCTAAAATTTCCCTTCACCAAATTCTACCCCCTCATGAACCCACCCCTGGAAGTAGGTCCTTTCCGCAGTGCACTTGCTCCCAGGCAGAATTGCACGCCCTACTGAAAAAAGTTTTTTTTTAGAACAATTTGGAGTTCGCCGGGCATTGCTTCAGTTTGGTGTTGGACAACATGGATGCCAGTGAAAACCTGACCGTTGTCAATGTCATGGAAGTGGTGGAACCCAGTCAGGCGTCTTCGATTGGGTTGCATTTGCAGCAAACGTTCAGCGCTTTTAAGGTATCGCGTTTTCGTGTGCTCTTTTTCTAAAAAAGTTATTGCGTTTGTTTTAGAAATGGCCAAATATCAGGCCAAATATGGCCGAGCCAAAAATAACATCCAATTCGCCCAAGTATATTCCACTGTTTCTATATAAGAGTTTTCGGTTATCATTGGGCTGACCGTAGGGACCACATTCATGCTTAAACTCTCACATACGCTAAAGGCAGTTCCCTAACATCAAGAGAAAAGTTTAATATTGTATTTAGAATTAAATAAATGTTGTGTACTTCAGATAAAATTGAAAAGAGTTACGAGCGCAGATGTGGCTGCAGTGGACGATCCAGTGGACTTCCTCATCATCCCGCAGGACTCACTGGCTCTGTGCACCAATCGCCTTGTCGAGGATGGGTTCGTGCTCCTGAAGACCACTCCGGGGCGGAGTGCACCACTCGGATTCAACCTCATCGGACGGTTTGAGCAGAGGAACGGGACAAAGGATGAGTTGCTGCTGCTGAAGAAGGTGAGAGACGCAGTGAAATCCGTTTTGTCGTCGTTTTCCCGAGTGAAACTTCGTTTTGGAAATTCCAGGACAAAGCTCATTGGCAAGAAACGGAGTTTATCCTGGCGGAAAGAAGTCAAATTCAGCTGGCAAACACTCTGAGCAAGCTGCAGCCCTCCGAAAAGGTCGTCTACGTCGTCAGTTACCAGGAACCGGTCGAAGGCTTGGCTAATTTCAAGAAGCGGATGCAGGCAAAGTCAATCGTGCGATTGAGGTTCGACATCGCTCGAAAGGTTGTCAGCAGCGAACAGAGGGCCTTATCCGATTCCTAATCACGCAGGTGGATTTTCATCCTCGACCCGAAAGCCCCGCGATTCGACAATATGAATCCGTTCTACTCAGAGCAGCTGAGGAAAGGGCTGTCGACCAACGTGTACAGGGACGGGTCCTGGAGGGGATACTTGGAGTACAGTTTCTCGGAAGGGTTTCTGCAGGAGGACATCAACCTGAGCTTGGAGTCGAGCAAAGAAATAGAGCCGGCTTACGTGTCTTTTGATCTGAAGGAAACCCCGTTAAAAATACAACAGGTTTGTGCGGGTGCAGAATTTAGAAACACACCGTTGCTGACGGCCTTTGTCTTCCCTCAGGTTGAGTTCTCGGGGAAGATAAACGGCGTGAAAGTGATGGGGATAAGCAAACTTGTGCAGCATAAGAAAATAATCTGGGACCGGTACCTGACGTGGGAAGTGCCCGAGAGTTGGAGCCTGGAGGACGCCGCAACCGCCCCCGTGTCGTACGCCTTGGTAAGTGCCGTGATGCGAGGCTACGCGCGCTCGTTCGGCTGCACTAAAGTGTTACTTCTTTCAGGCGTATTATTGTCTGGTGGTTGTCGGGAAGGTGAAGGCAAACGAAAACGTGATGGTCACGGACGGGCTGACGTCCATTGGACAGGCATCGATTGCTGTGGCGCTCACGGTCGCGTCTCGTGTGCTGGTGACTGTAAACAACGAGGAAGAAAAGCTTTTAATTAGGAAGCTCTTTCCTCAGGTGATTATACAATGACCACATAATTTAACGGACCTTTAATAAGGACCTTTAAGGAATTGAATAATCGTCTCATGGACGAGAGTGTACCAATAAAATTACTTCTTCAGCTAAATGAAACCGATGTCATTAGCCATGAGAATCCCCGATTCTATCTCCTCTGGAAATTCGACGAGAAAAACTCCTATGCACAAGTCATTATCAGCACTCTCGAGGGCGAACGTTTCTTCTCCCTCCTCAACTGCACGGGCCAGTACGGCAGGATATTCCACTTCGGCCAGCAGGACGCCAAGAAGAACGAGCAAATGGGTGCGGCATCCGCCTTTCCCGACCTCCGCCCGCTGTCCCCTTCACTCATCTCTGCTCCTTTTCAGGTTCTTCCGCGTTCCTGATGAGCTTGGCTTTCCACTGCAAATCGCCCGAGGTCATGACGAAACTCCCGGAAGAAGAGAAACAGACTTTACACGAGCTGCTTTCGGATGGGATCAAGAAAGGGGTGGTGCGGCCCTTGCCGAGGGTTGTTCTCCCTTTCGATGAGCTCAAGAAACTGCAAAGGTGATTGCCAAAGGAGACTCCTCTCTCCTCCCGGAAAGCTTTGCTCACAAACACTTTCCTTTCAGCAAAACTGACAGTTGCCTCGCGCGTGCGAGGACACTTGTGCCAGCGAATACGATGCAGCAGAACTCGAGTTACGTGAGGTTCGACACTAGCAGCTCCTACCTAATAATTGGTCAGTTTTTTTATAATTTTTTTTAACGGAATTATGGTCGAATCATATCAAATAACTTATGCTTTTGCATGGGACGTCTTTCGTTTACTTATCTCGAAGTATCGAACCGTTCTGTTGTTGTTAGGATGTTGTCTTTAACATAAAATATCTGTATGTAACGTTATTTCTCGGTGATTAGAAACAAACAACGCAGTCTATTTAACCGCTTAAGGAAGTTATTTATGACTCGACCTGAAGCTGCAGAATGCCAGTTCGTTCCAAGTTGTGACACTGTTGTTGTCTCTTTTGCCAGGCGATGACTCGGACGTTTGGGTCGACGTGGCCGAATGGATGATCAACCGCGGTCTTCAGAATATAGTCATCTCTGCTCGCGACCACACCAAACGAAGTCACCTGCGTATGCCCTACATCAAAAAACACAAGAGCGTGTTCGTCTGCCACCATGAAGACGTGGAAGCGCTTGTGAAAAGGGCGCAGAAACTGGGGCCGATTGCGGCGGTTTATTATATAAGCATGGTAAGGGCGGGGGGCGAGGGGAGGGCGGTGCTCGCATTAACTGGAGCCTCCTTTGCAGACCTCCTCGGAAGTGGGCAAGAGTCTGGCGGCGCTGGACAAGTGCTGGAGGAGCGCAGGCAGCCATTTGCTGGCGATAACCAAGGGCCGGGGTTCTGTGTCGGAGCTGTGCGCCGCGAGGAGCGAGTCGGGGTTTCCATCAACGAACTTCATTTGGGATGCAGAGGAGATGTTTATTAATGAGCATTTAGAATTTATGGGGAAAGTTAGCGGCAAGAGTTTTGCGATTCTCGTTTCTCCCTCCGCGACCCTCTCCAAATCGGGTAGAGTTTGCTTTTTCTTTCTCATTTCGAAAGCGAAGAGAGCCGACAACTTTTCTTTTCGAGAGAAGAAAATTTCAATGCTTCCTTTTCTCTTTCAGATCACAAGCTCGTCGATCTTTTACCCACAACAATTGACGATTTCTGTGACCTCGGCTTGTCCCTCACGGACCAATTCCGCATCACCCCACTGCACACCTCCGCCGGGGGAGCGCACAACATCAGGGAACTCACCCCCTTGTTCTTCATTCCCGGCTTGCAGAAAGACCCCCTCGCTTTCCTCCAGTCAGTCGTCTCCGACTACCTTTTCCCCGCCTTCTGCGTCCAGGTACCAGATATGAAGCTGTCTCTTCCCATAATGGCGTCGTTCATTTTGCCGGTGAGTAGTGCACGGAATGGAAGCGCAGCGAAGGCTGAGGAAAGAAGTGCAGCGAAAGTCTTTCGGCAGGAGATCGTGAAGCTGAACAAGGGGATGTGTTTCAACATCGTCGGGGTGTCCTGGGGCACTCACCTGGCCATCGAACTGGCGAGGAAGCTGGAGGAAATGGGCGCCGTTGTGGGGCTGATGCTGGTCGAGGGGCCGTTCCTCAATTCCAAGACTCTCGTCACGAAGTCGCTCGAGTCGGACCTACTCAATTTAATTCAGGAGCTGTCCAAGTCCACTGCGACTGCTCAGGTTCGTTATTTCCTCGTTAAAGCACACGTTTCTTCAAAGACATTGAAATATTATTTCTATTAGGCTCCCAAGGCAGACATCTCCGTTCTGCCTTCTGAGTCTTCTCCGCGATAGTCTAGTGGCTAATACTCATTGAAGTCTGGGGAGACACAGATCCTGTCAGTTGACCCCGGGCCAATTCATATTATTCAGGTGCATTGGTAAAAGAAAGCTTTGCTAACTGAAAAAGTCCTGTTTTTTAGTTGAAATTTCAAAATGAGGTGGTAACGGAGAAAACTTGGCAAGGATATCTCAACAAAACTCTCAGCCTTCTGAACCTCCCCTCCCACAAAGTTGACCACTTCACCAGAGCGGCCACCTTCATCTACAACTGCCTCAGAGCTCTCCTCGACCAGGACACCACCGCCCTCACCCTCAGGGGCCCCCTCACCGTCGTCGTCAGCGAAGGCCACTCCTTCGACGACAAAAGCCTTTGGAAGGTACGTCCTCCCCCCTCCCTCCCTCCCTCCCCCCTCTCTACGTCCAACTAACCCTTCTCTCTTCCAGCTCTCCAAATCGATTCTCATACGATCGTTCCCGGTCAGCCGTCGCGAGCTGCTCTCCTCCAGCAGCACCTGGAAGATCATCCACGGGTCCTCCATCTCCCAGGCCATGAGCAAGAACACCGTCTACGAGTGCTCTTGGCCAGCCCTCGAGGAATTCATGACGCAGAAGCTGGATCTGAAACTCGACAACGATTTCCAACCCCTCAACTGAATGGGCCAGACTCAGATTTTTATTAAACTCTTTTTATAATTTCACTTTTCTTTTCTTTCCTTCGTTCCCTTTTCCTTTGCCTTTCCCGCTTTCTAGGAGCTTTTGCACTTTTATTACCATTTTCTCTTGGCCTTTTCACATTTCTCAATTCAGTCTATTTTCTGAAAAAGGTTTTAAGTATTGTTTCTCTTTTGCTCTCAACGTTTGCCTGCTGCTCTTTTCTGTATTCTATTAATAATTTGAGACTTCATTTTTTCTTTTTTACACTCTTCAACCTCTTCTTCGTTGATTTTTGCCTCGATCCCAACCCTCAACTCTTTCTCCTCTCCTTCCAGACGCCTAACTTCCAAGGGTTTTTACAGGCTACCCAGAAGAGATTGGGTGGTCGTCATCGACCCCAGCCTGCCCTTTACCATTTACTCAACACAAAGCACCAGAACTCGGGGTGCAATTCATTTCTCAGCGAGAGGAGCACAAAGGAGAACATGCCGCTGCGGTGAATGGTCACGTGAGCAGAGCAGAGAAAACCTATAAAACTGTGCTAACAAGTTAAGCTCCGCTCGAGGAATTTCAATGGGGCTGCTTAATTTTTAATTAACTCCACCTAATTTGGCAACGTCCGGGGCTTGAAGTTTTCCTAATGAGTTCCCGAATAAAGGTAAGAAGGAAATCTCCTATCACGTGATAGCGGCATATTTCACCCCTGAGAACACAGCCCAGAGGCAGCCACCCCTGACGTGCGCCCTGGCGAAACTCTCTTGCGCCTGCGTCCATCTGACGCAATATGTCGCAGTGCAACTGCAACTTACCCTTGTCCTAACCCAGTTTTCCTTCGCTCAAGAACCTCTCGCCGACGTTTTCCTTTTCCCACGATCGATTTTGGGAGCCGTTTTCCAAGAACTTGTTGAATTTCCCTTCTCAACATCATGAGCTGGCTCAAGTCAGCAATGAAAAGCCACTCTCTCTTGGGAGAGTTTCAACCTGATTCAGATTCGTTTTTAGACTGATTCAGATTCAGTTGAGGTCCGAAAATCAAAGAAAGGCGCCAGACAGATTGAACATGCCAAAGAGTGTGTGAATGGCGCATTCGAATCAAAGTGTGTAAATTTAAAGCCCTCCTATATTAAGTGACAAAACTGTGCAAGTAAACAACCCCATCGGAAGAATACCAAAAGTTAAAGAATGAATGCTCTACTGCCATTTTACATTCATACAATACTCCCAAATAAATACTTACACTCTCTCAGTGTGGCCACCATAATTATCAGAAATACAACAACCACTTAGTTGTCACCCCCTTCTGCGGGGATTCACTTCAGCCCATCGCAATCACCGGTTCAATTAAGGCCATTTGGGGTCGTGGGGTGGAAAGGTGAAACCGGAGGGAGGAGGGATGCTCGGGGGCCAGCACTGCTCGTGACCCGGGAAACCAGTCGGGTGAATCAATCGAGGGTTGCAAAGCCTCACGTCCGCAGCACTCACAACCCCTGAGTTATGCGAACCGCGCAATTAATTTTGCACTGAACGCTGTTAAAGCTTAAGCTGTTGCGCGGCCTGTTGCAATGGGGAGAGTCGGCCATATACGAAATTGAGGGGGAGGGGGTGAAGAAACACAAAATGGATGCTTTGAGGGAGAAGTAATTGGGGATAAAAAAAGCCAAAAACTCTAAGTAAAAAGTTTTTGTAACTTGGAGAGCACAGTTAAATTTACCTAAAAATTTATAAAATTATAAATTTTAGTATATGTATTTATATCAAATTCCAATATTAATGATTAAATTAAATAGAATAATTTAATATTTAATGCTATATCAAATATGTAACCTAACACAAATATAATATTTCATTAAACTGTTGCATCAGTTCGGAGCCATTAGTAATAGCTAAAAGTTACAATACATAGATACGCAGAAGACAGATTATTCCCGTGGGAAGAAACTTTTAAATTTCGAAGTCTAAGATGTCTTAATTTTGCAGTTCCTTGGACAGAATATTATAATAATGCTTATAATTATTTAAGCAATAGGGCCTGTGATATATTAATTATAAAATTCACTAAATATGATAATTCGTTCGATAGAGTCATACCATTTAAATAAAGTTTTGCTTGTTTTCATTCTTTTCTGGAGTTATTATTAGCTCGAGTCTTAAGTAACTTCCGTTTTTCAATTTAGAATATCCAAACAGTCAACTTTGCTGTTGTTAACCAATATGAATTCAGGCTAAGCCCAAAAACAATATGGCTGGCTCTGTGCCTGGGGACCTAACCTCCTCTAAATTCTCGCCATTTCCCCCCAAACAGACCGAGCGTTGCCATTCCCCAAAGGTTCTTTGCGAGCGCCCTCTCGCAAATCAGCATAAATGCGCCGAATTAAAAAAACATGGCGGCAGCGTCCGCTCGCTCTCACATTAACTAATCCTTCCGGGGGGAGCCGTTACTCTCAGAAATTGCTTTTCTCCTCGGAAACCTTTTCGAATAGCCGAGTCCTTGAAAAAAGCAAATTGTCTTAAGTTTTCCCTTCTGATGAGTTCTCCTTTCCCTCCAACGGAATTATTAATGGCGCCCCGAATCATCTGTTGAATCCCACCGCCTTCTCTCAATGCGAAAACCGTTATGTGCCACTGGAGCAGATGGCTCCATTCGCTCAACAGGTAGACGCCGAGATGACGAACAACTTTGGAGTTGTTTTTCAGCAAAAGTCAGCCTAGGCAATGATCGTTGGATACAATGTAATTAATTTAATTTAATTTAAAATCAGGTAAATTCGGATAAAATTAAATATAACGAAGGCTTTCTTGTCTTTTTTAATTCGAAAATCCAATTCACACAGCGTTTTGTACTTTGAATGTTTAATATGTATTTAGTGTAAATAGGTATACTTAGGGGATAATTGTTGGCAAAAGAGCAATGAACAGGTGACGATCATGGCCAGTGCAGTTAAGGATCAAAAGTTAAAAGGAAGAGTGATTGATGCTAATTAAAAAAGAGGTTTGTTTGCTCTCGAAATAATGTAAAGAGTCCACTCTGCGGAAAGACTATCATAAAAACAGTCGAAAAGGCTCAGAATGAGCTCATGTGGCCCATGCGGTAAAAAGGTTGGGGATATTTCTTTCAATCCCGTACCGTAAGTTAAATATAGGGAAGCAGCGGAAGATTCTCCAACATTCGAGCACATACCCGAATATTCTGAATCTCTCTTTTTCTAAGAAAAGGCTGGCAGGCGGCGAACCTTTCACACCATTTTTTCTTACCCCCTTTTATAATTAACCCAATAATTAACTCCTCTCTGACTCTTAACCGTACTCCAATTCGGTTTCCCCACCAAACCACCCTTTTCTCTTTCTGAACCTTTCTCCTTTCTTTCTCGGCGATAGAAACCCAAAACTCCGAAACCGCGCTCAAATTAAACAATTAGACCACTTCCTGCAGGGCTCGAGCCAATACTCGACCTGAATTTATATTCCACCCCACTAGGGCGAACTATTCACAACCTCCACCCCAGAAACCCTCCTAATAAACATTTTCTCTTTCCCGATTGGAAAAAAGACTGCACCAGATAATTTCATGTGATTGGTGAAGGGCAGTGTGGCGGGGTGGTTCGAGGGGGTGCGAGGGGTGCGAAGGGGGTGCCAGGGCCTCGAGTGGGCGTCTTTAATTTAATTTTAAGAGTTAACTTTACGACTCCGTGAAATTCAAGCGAAAACTAATTAAGCACCTGATTCGCTTACACGGCTTCGGGAAAAGCTTTCCAAAGCAGATTTCCCGGCTCTCCGACAGGGACTTTGTTGCGCTGTCCTCGCGGGCAGGGGGACTCTCAAGGGCGGGGGAAGGAGGCCTTCCTGCGGCATGGAAGGGTTCCTTTCTGGTTGGTTAACAGAACAGTTTTATTTTAATACTCTATTCGTTTGGTTTTCAATTTCTTTTTAATTAACTACTATAAACTATTATCATATTTTATTTCTTATACTTTATATCTTAGAATTATTTATATACTCATCCTCATTCACTCATTTTATTCAGGTTTCCGTTGTTTATTTGTTAGCTTTACTTAGAGAAACAGTTCAGGCCCTGCTACCCCCGAGTGCATCGGGTCTCGGCGGCAGTGTGGGGCCGCTGCCTTCCGAGGGCAGGGGCGGAGGGAAGGGCGGAAAGGGGAAATGAAAAAGATTGAAGATGTTATTAAATTGGCAGAAGGCGAGTTGCCATGGCGATAGGGCAGCGGTTGCAGGCATTCGAAGGCTTTTAGGGGAGTCGTAACGATTTTTGGGGAACGTCTGCGGCGGCAATCGACGAAGTTCATTTGAGAAAACGAAATCGAGTTTCTTTCCTGCAGCAAAAGCTTTCCATGATTTAAGGCTTTTTCCGTGCGGGAGCTTCATTGTAATTGGATTCCGGCTTTTTTCGGATCCATCAGCAGTTGCCAAGAGCAAACCCGGATGAAGTGGCGTCCTGGCATTGAAGGAAAGGTTGGCGAGTGTTTTGCCTTAGCAATAACTTTAAAATGCTGAAGAGAATCTGCGAAAAAGCATTGATTCGGACTTTCCCCTCCGAAAGTGGCAAATAGCGGGGATGGGGTGCATAATGTTTATGGGGTGGGAGGGGATGATTTGCCCCGTCACCCCGAAACTCTCGCGAGGAACCCACTCGAAATGATTTATTGTACTTCGCAGAGAACTGCTCTGGAATTTTCTTTTAAAATTCATGAACCCACCGACTTCGACATAGAAATCCTTGCTCTCAATCTTTATTTTGAGGCAGGAAAACCCTCCTTGAGTCTTCCTCCCCTCCCTTTGACTCTCAGTTTGACGAACTTCGGAGAAAAGGGAACGAAAACCCAACACCTCCGCAATTTTTTAACTTGGGAAAAATTAAGTTTATCAAATTGGAGGAAAGTTTTTCTGACGTAAATTCTTGGGAATTCTTGGGGCGATCGCTCTCTGCACCACCCCTTTCCTTTCAATCAGTCGAGGGATCCTGGGGGTGGTTCAACCCTCCTCCGCCCGCAAAGCTTTACCGCATCGTCTCCTTCTTCTCACTTATGAAAGCATCCACCCAAGGCTCGTTGCCTGCGCTAGCGGGTGCACATGGTTCGTTTGTTTCATGACGACCTTCGAAGGTGATTGTGGAAGTAAACTGCGCGTGAACACGCCAGTGCTTAAGTAAATTAACGGGGAACCACCCTTCCACACATTCCGACGCTCTAATGCGGAAAGAGGGATGAAGTGTCGCCATAATGGGATTTCCGAAAATGGAAGAAAGCGGAGTAAAGGAAAAGGAAAGGAAAATCCTTTCCGAAGAGTAACCTCAGCAAAGGTTCTTTATTTGTCTCCTCCACAATAACCCGAAAGTGACAAAGGTCAAAGCGCTAGCAGGGGGTTGCCCAGAGGGGGGAGAGGAAGTCGAGTCGTCAGCGACCGCAGTGCTGAGGGCTGCTCAGCGGTCACGTGCTCGGGGGAGGCTCGCTGTGCAGGTGAGAGGATTGCAGGGCGGCAGATGTGCGAATGGAACTTTTATGGGCAATTTTATTTTCCAAAGCGAGCTCTGTTGCAGCAACAGGTTGAGTACAACCCCCTGCCGAATTTCAATGATAAGCTCTTCTCCGCATGTTGGCGCCTTTCAGGTTCCCTTTTACCCGCAGAGGAGTAACTTGAAAGCATTACGCCCCATCGCCATAACTCCACGTCCCCGCCTTTTCCACTCACGTCCATACACAAACGAGCAGAACATAAAAAGGCTCTCCACTCGGGGGCCAGTTGAAAATAAATAAAATTTTCATTCCGAAGGAGAGTTTTATGTTCGGGGGACTCGAGAACATCCTCCCCCTCTCCGCAGCCATCCCGATTCACGTGACTAATCCCAAAACCAATTTCACTTGACCTTGTGCCCCCAAAAACGAGGCGGCGAGCGGAGCTTTGCAGAGCTTAGCTCTGTGCCGGCCTCCCCACCCGGCCGCCCCCCAATTATTTCCGAGCACGCATAAAAGCGAGTTTCTTTGCTGCTGAGAGACTGGCCTTTTCGGTGAACGCACAAGTGCTGCGACAAGGATTTAGATGGGAGGCGCTGAAATGAAGCGGGCTATGTCGTGGCAGCAGAAAAACCCCTTCGCCCCGTGCCTGAATCCAACTAGCGATTTATTCTCTGAAAGGAATTAACGAGCTCCTTCAACCCCTCCCCCACCAGGGCCACTGATGCGAGATTATTACATCTAGGAGGTCCAAACTCCCTCAGGTCGCTGTGCTTCCAGCTCTTCCTCGCTCACTAATTAATATAATCTTTATTCATGAATGCTTCCGCCCGCCCCGGACAGAAATGGGACGATCTTTTTAACTCTTTCGTGTTCGTGTCACTCCCTTTAATAAACACTGAAATTTTATAAAAGAAATTATCGCTTTTCTCTTTGAGAGTTTCGTCCTCTGTGTGATTGATCGCTCCCCCACACTGTGGGACAGCGGTGCAGGAGCGATCAAGGGATGGAAAGTGAAACAACTTCCAACATTATGCAAAGGAGCCCTTCTCGGCTCATTTGTGGACATCGCACCTTCTGCCTTCAACGTATCCATAACGTTCTAGAGTTATGGAGAAGCCAACGAAAGGTACAAACAGAGTCCGACCTATTAAATCATCCACAGAGTAGTGAGACGCATCAAAAGAGTTGTAAAAGTGTGAACCGTCGGGATAGTGGAAGCTGCTCCTTCGCAGTGGCATCAGCAAAGCCTGACCGTGGCAGCAACTGACAGTGGCGGCAATCATCCCTTTGTATGAGCGTTTCATTATTGGAAATGCGCTAATAATAAGCCTAGAAATGGATTCCTTTTGCAAGTTTTTTTCTTTTTATATTTTCCATAACTTCCTCAGTGTGGCTTCCCCGGTTCATCTCCAAACGGAAGACATATTTCATTACTTCCACCTTTCCACAGTGCTTCAAGTGGCGGCTTTCACCCCCACCCTCGGAAAGAAGATAATCCTCCGGTGGACATGCACGGCTTCCTCCCCTCCCTCCCCTCGGGGGTGAGGAAGTGAGGGGGTGATTTCAGCTCAAGGTTGTCCTGGGGGTGGGTAAATGAGGTCCTTTTGTCATGTGAAGCGACACGGGAGGAAAAGTTAGATTGAAATTTAAAACTAAATAAAGGCAATCTTGGCTTGATGATAAGTTGCGAAACAACTTTTCCGTTTTCTTTTTCTTGGGGCGAGGGGAGGACGGGACCAACATTTCATTTTCTTTCCTTTGCCTTTCTTTATCCCCCTTCATTGCTTTCTCCGTAGTAGTCGTTTTTTTGTTTCACAGAGAAAACTTTCCATCGGTTCCTCGTTCTCAGGAGACCTACTGCCTCAAAACGCCCGAAAATTCCCCAATACTGCATTGGAGACCGTCGCCATTAAAATTTCAATTCAAAAGAAAATCATCCGTTGGGGCAAATGCCAGCACGTGGGATCAGACTAATGGAGGCGTGAAAGCGTCGTGGCGGAGGCACACCCGGACCGTCATGCGCGGGAATTGACCATTTCCCACGGCTCTCCGCCCAAAAGCAAATAAATAAATACTCGGCCAGGCACCGGGTGGGAGCTCCTGTGCTCCGCTCGGGATCAGGGAAGAACCGGGAGAGGCGATGTGGAAATGAGCACAGCATGAGTCGGAGAAGACGGCCGGGCACAATGACGCATTGCAGGTGCGTGGCAGCCAATCACAACGAGCCGTTCGAGATAGAGAAGCCGACAAGGAAGCGAAGTAAACAAGACCGCACCCAGCACCTATAAAGCCCGTATACTTGCGCATTCGAAATGTAGTTCGGTTGTGCACTCGAAATTGGCCGCGTTGGCTTTTATTAATTTGGACAATTTGAGGGGAAATAATAAAAGTAATTTTCGGGAGTAAATTTTGATCGATCGAGCTTTCGTGGAGAGAATTAGGGCGGATTTTGCGTGAGACGCGGTGGATGAATACATAACACTGCAGCCCAGTACGACTCAGTTCGGCATTTGCGTCGAAGGGAAACGGTGTTTTTTTAATTGTAAATTTTTTAGGACGAAATTATCGAAACGAATCTGCGATGGTAAGAAAAATATTGCAAATATTTAGCATATTATGGAACTAATTTACAAATGGAGACAAAGAGAATTAATTAGGAGGTGATTCAGTTCGGAGGAAGCAGAAAACTCATGTCGTTATCCGTGTGGGAAACCAGGGGAATACACGGATATTGATTTCTCGAACCCGCGGACTTTCCCACGGATAACGAAATTTCTCTCAAACTCGGCTCCTCCGTCATTGTCAAACCGGGAGCAAGTGCTCGAAACTGCGACGCACCCAAACTAAAAATAACCATGTTGCGGAATGGTATTTTGGCCGGTATGTCCCCTCCCCCCTTCCAAGTGTCAAGTGTTCATAAACAGAGTGAAACAAGTGTTGGATCCTCCATTTGGCAAGTATTTCGCCACCGGAACTCGTCCCGCCGCTCATCCGCACTCGAAAATTTAGAAAAAATGCAGGTGTGCGACTGTAGAGATCGCTCGCCCTGTGATTCACGATGGAGGCTGTGACTAATAATGGCCAACTCCGCAAGCATTTTTCCTTTGGGTGGCTTTCTCGGAAACGCCAATGGAGCCCCGAGAGAATCCGCCGAGTAATCATGTGATTGTTGCCCGCGATCGCCATTTTGCTTTGGATGGCTATTTGCTTGCATTCCGTCACTCGGCCATCACCCCATCGGATGTTGCGGTTATGCGTGTTCAGTTTTCAAACCATTCTTGGCCGGCACAAACACATTTTCACTCCATTTGACCGTTGCTGTCCCCAAATTCTCTTTGTCTAATGGAATGGTTTCCCTATTGTGATTTCTCTTTGCTTTTCCACTTATTCCCCATTGTGCAATCCTGCAAAATACTTCGTTATTTCCCTTTAGTGGAAATTAAAGGAACATTATTTGAATTTACCAAGTTTGGAACTTTTATCTGCTTTCTCAGTGCCATCTTTTAATAAGGGATAATGAATGCACATGAGAGTTGGTGAATATGAATGAGACTAGTTTGGCATGAAGCTCTTTGGAATTTGTTGCAGTGACATGAAATGCCTGACAGGTCCCAGATTCTACCAATAAAATATCATGCTCAGTTGATAATTACCAAAAGTAAATGCATGGAGTTTTCTGGTTGGGATTTGTGATTGAATCGGAATTAATTATTGCTAATGATAAAGATCATGGCAGGGGCTAAGGGAGCATGAGAGCAAATAAGGTGTAATGTAATTACTGTGAATGCAGAGGACTGCCATCACACTCATGCAAATGAAGTGATTATTCTGATGAAAAATGAAACCCAATTGTTGACATAATCACTCTTCCTTGTAAATTGGCCACTGATGAGTATTTCAGAGCACAGATTTTGGGTTCATGTGATTGTATATACAATTACTCATATACATACACAAATCACTTTATTTAAACAAACTATTTTTTATATTTTATATTTCTCATGTTTGAACATTTTCTCAGAAATGATGTGTTATTAATTACTATTTTATATTCATGTTAACTTATTATTCCCTAATTCTAATGTCCTTGAAAGAAAAGTGTGTGACAAAAACTCTAATTCAGGTATTTGTCAGAAAAAAAACAAATTGTAGAAATTTATTCTGATGTAATAATTCTGTAATGTCAGATATATTTATTTTTTATAAATATATAAATTGCTCATGAAACTAATATGAATAACTATGTATGTTTTAACATTATTACTGACATATTTTGGATTAATTTAGTCATTGTCATTACTGCATTACTTGCCACTTTACTCGTGGCAAAGGTTGGTGCCTCATCACTCTCAATTTCTTCTAAAAAACGATATTGATGAGGCCAGGAATGAAATGAAAGTGGAAAGAAAGATAGGAATCAGGGCACTCATTAATTCAAAACTGGGAAATGAATTGGGGGATGGCACCATAAAAGGATTCACATGTATAGGTTAAATGATTTCACATTTTGTTTTGAAATTGAATTAATTTGTAAAAAATCCAATCAGGGAGGTACAGTGATTTTTATTTTTTTATTTTTTCCAAAGCACAATGGGGTTTCTGATTGTGACTCAAATTGGGAAAACACATTAATGAGTTGATCTTCTGCCATGAGGCAGAGCAACCAGATATAGCTGTGGATTTGTGATTGTGATCGTTAGTGGGTTGCTTATCATCGCTTTATATCGTTGCTGTCCCGTGATGATAAGATAGCTCGTTAAGATGGATTTGGAAATGATAAGGAAAAAACCCATGTGTCGATGGGAAGCCATCTTCGCATTCTGGGAATCCATCATCATTTGGCACGTCTGCAAGAGAATGCGGCTTTACAAATGAAAAATTCCACGTACTGGCCAACATGACGCGGAGGTTTCTCGCTGTTGCCACACCTCCTGTTGTCTGGTGCCACGTCCTCAAACCCCAACGGCTGCACTGCATTTGAAGGCAGAATGAAAGAAACTCATTCGAGAGGGCAGTGGTGGAATGGCCTAAGGGCATGTGAATGTTCAGGGAAGCAGAGAAGAGGGGCGGAGGGTTAACTGAAAGGAAATAATTGGCTTTGGAAAGGGGGAGGCGTTGAGTAGGAAGCCGAGGAGACATTGAATTGAAAGAGTAGTTTAATAAAGTTAGCGGGAAGAAAGAAACGTGAGTTGAATCAAAATGTTCACATGAAATAAGACTGAATTATAATTTGGGGACCGTTCCAAATTCTGTCCTAACTATCATATCGGGAGTTCTCATCAATATAAAATTAGAGTATAAATTTAAGAAATTAAAAATTACGGTTAAACAATATTTTGTATAATTTCACGCCAAATTTCTTTTCTCTTGCATAACATCGAAGAGTGAAGTTGAAATTTGAAAGAAAAAAAAAATAGTTTCATCTTTCGAAACCTTTTAACAACATTTGGTATTATTGCATGTGCTGCCGAATTCTCGACATGTTTGACCACAAGCGGGTTTACTCAGAACTAGAGTTTCCTAATTATTAACTTGAGAGTGGGAGTACGAGGCGCCATTTTGGCTAATCCCAAAGAAAATTTGGCTGGCGTCTGTGCAAAAAAATTTCGCTTTTTCCAGAGTCTTAAATATATGTTATGAATTACGCGCATATTTAAGCATCCCGGGTGTATTGAGCCCTTGGAGAACATCCTGGGAATTTCACCCATGAAAATGTTGCCCTTTCAGAGGAGAAGGCATGTTCATTGATTGTGTGCAGGATTATAGATTTGATATGAAGATGATTTTTGAGGAAATCTTGATGTGGAGGGATTAGGAGAAGTGGTGGTGACCCTTTGTCAATTGCACAATTCCTCAAACGCTAAGATTTCTTTTGAAATGATAAGGAACCCTTTTAATCCGAACTGCTTCACTTTCTGACCCAGTCCCGGTTTTATCTTTCCGAATTGTGAAAAGTTTCAAATGCTTCCGATACACTCCGATAAGTGTGGATATTAATTACGATGACAACAGCCTTCGACATCGCCACGATAAAATTCGGTCGCCATAGATCGATCGGCCTCGGCGGCCCCGCGAATTGATTCACCCGAGTGACCGCCAGAGTACACTTGCGTCGCTCCGCTCGCCCCAAGACAGCAGGAACAGAATCGACCAAGGGTCGTCATGAGAGAGAGTTCGATTAAAGGTCAGGGCCTTTGCTCCCGATATCGCTCGGTTCAAACGCCCTCAGGGGTCAATCGTTTTTCAAATTCGGGGCTTTTTAAAAACTTTCTGTGAAAGAGAGGATATTAGAGCAGTTTTTAGGTTGCTTTCCGCGTTCTGACTTGTACTGCGACCGCAAGAGCTCTTATTCGTCTCCCTTTTCTTCGAGAGGACAGTTGGCTGCTTGGAGGAGCAAAAGGGCGACTGAAGACGAGTGCAAGATGTTGCACGTTCACCATCTGATGCCTGGGTTTGCATGTGTTTTCGGTCATTTTGAGTGGCCCTGGGGAGGAACGAAAAACTTTTGTTTTATTGCACCTCCGTGCGGGCGGGGTGGGTGAATGAAGTCGACGCCGAATGGCTGTTGCTGTTGCCCCGTGTGAACCGTTGGTTTAGCTAATTTAAATGGGAATTTCTATTGAATTAATATTGTTTTTCTCTGGCAGGCTGATCAGTTGACCGAAGAACAGATCGCCGAATTTAAGGAAGCGTTCTCCTTATTCGACAAAGACGGCGACGGCACCATAACGACGAAAGAATTGGGCACAGTCATGAGATCGCTCGGTCAAAATCCCACAGAAGCAGAGCTACAAGATATGATAAATGAAGTGGATGCAGATGGTGAGTCGCTTTGCTTTTCTTCGTGATCGCAAATCATGCACCCATAGCATTCCATTCTGATCCACATTGGATCTCTCCCCCTCGCCCACCCTTTCCCTCCTCCACTTCACTCCCTCCCAGCCGCCCTCACTTCAAAGTGGAACTCATCACCGAAAGATTTCCATCACAGCCGCCCCTAAGTAATGGATAATCTCCAAGTGACAAGAGAAAACGCGAAAGTCACGCGAGTTGGAACGCCATCTCAAACAAAATGGCTGCTTGACTGAATCCACACGAAAGCACTCGCCCTCGCCTTCGCCTTATGAGAAGTCACCCCCTCCCTTGGGGGGCCACGAGGAGAGGACTCGCTCATGGGTTCTTTATGGGGAGTCTGATGAAATATTAATTATGGGTTAATTAGGGAGGGGGAGGGTTTGATTGTTCAGATAAGCTAGGAGAACTGCAATGCGTTGTTTTGAACAATTTTTCATTTCGATTTGAAAAAATTAAGTGTCTGTTTTTGTCCGAGTTTGTCATCATCCCATGAAAATGCTATTCCCATAATTACATTTGGAGTTAATTAAAAGAAGTGAGGCTGTAAACAAGAGGCGCCGCCTTCCCAGGTCGGTTTGAAACGGCATATTATTTCGAGTCGCGCATTAAAGTCGTCGCATTTCGACCATCAAAGTAGGAAAAAGCTCTAGAGAATCGCTGTGCTTTCGACTACATTAGTTTTATTCCCCGAAGAAAAAAGAAGAAAAACAGAATTTCAATTATGAGCCGGTGTTTTTTCTAAAATGCAAAAACCGCACAAAAAAAGGTTTTTATGATCCGTCGGTGCATAAAAAAAGTAGCTTGAAGCTTTTATTGAGCCCATTGCGCGAGGTGGTGCGAGGTGCGAGGGATGATGACGCAAGGAAAACAGAGAGGGAAGTCACGCGAACCAACGGTGCGTTGAAAAGTTGTGCAAACACCCCGGCTGGGAGGGAGGGGAGGGGAGGGGAGGCAAGTTGACGATATTTATGGCGAGCACAACAGTCTGCTGCGCGAGCAGTGCCGAAGGAAGCTTTGCCATTCATTCATTGGCCAAGTGCATAAGGACGGCCACTTGGGCTCGGGTTTCAACAGGAACAAGGGCATCCCAAGGGATGAACAAGTTAGAATGAATCGTGTGAATGTTTTTATTGAGAATCCTAATATCTTTTGCTGTCGGTGCACTAACGTCTTCTGTTGTACTCCCGCAGGTAACGGTACAATCGACTTTCCCGAGTTCCTCACGATGATGGCTAGAAAAATGAAGGACACAGACAGCGAAGAAGAGATTAGAGAAGCTTTCAGAGTTTTCGATAAGGACGGTAACGGTTTTATATCAGCAGCCGAGCTAAGGCACGTCATGACGAACCTCGGCGAGAAGCTAACGGACGAAGAGGTCGACGAAATGATCAGAGAGGCCGATATCGACGGCGATGGCCAAGTAAATTATGAAGGTAGGTCTTGAATCCCCCACTCCCCTTCACCATCCTCCCTCTTCTAACGCCTCCACTCCCACATCCCTTCTCAAACCAGAAGGGGAACCAACAGGTACCCCTAGGCCCTCATTTCACCTGCTTTTGCTTATCTACAGAAAGGCTCTTCTTCCATGGGATCCCACGCCCCACCAAAAGACGGAATCGAATTTCCTTTCATTTCTAATTGATTTACTTTTTAGTGCGTATGTTGTGCACGCTCGTTGTTTGGTTCTCATCATTCCTCTCCATTGCCCCACCTCCCAATTAAAAAGTTGATGATTCGACTGATATTTTGCCAATTATGCGAGGCCTCGACCTCTTTCCATTCTGAACACAACAGGCCGCGAGTCGAATGTCGACTATGTACAGACAGGTGTTGACCTGTTGACAAATCGGGGATGAATAGGTTGCATCCGAAGACTACCCTCCCCTCACTAAGTTTTTTGTCTCTTCGACCGCCCTTCTCTTGTGCTCCGCTTCCCAAAGCCTTTCCAGTGCAGGGAGAAACGATGCATCTCTTCTTGCCCTCTTCTTGCCCTCTTCTTGCCCTCTTCTTGCCCTTCCTTGCAAATGTCCGCGTTATAAACGTAGAGATAGTCATGCGAAACGGGAATTTTCATAATCAGAACGGCCATTATCAGGTGTTGGAGGGAATCCAAAAATTCCGTTTTATGAGAGTTATTCCGCATTATTCTTATTTTTAGGCATTTTTATGAGTCCTAAAGACAAAAAAAAGTCAAAAGTGGTTGTTGGAACTTCCTTAGGGCGGACGCCCCCCCCTATTTCCCCCCCCCCCCCGTATGCACCCCTGGCAACCCCTTCCTGGAACGAGCGGGGACCCGGGGTCGTCGCACGGTTGACATGACACAATGCGGCACAGGAAGCACGGGGGGATGGCTCGGGAAGCATAAATAATGTAAATCCCCGAAATTGGCCCGGGTCCAGTGTTTCGCCTCACACTCAGGTGGCGGCCGAAACAAATGTGAAGGCTTTCATTGTTCGCAGTTTTGAAAATCTCAAATTTGGGCTCCGCTTTCGTTTTGTTTGTCTTGGGGGTGGTGGGGGCGGCGGGAAGACAGAATAATTACACCGGCAAACGATATGTTTTCATTAAGGAACTGGGGGTGGAGGTTTTCTATTTGACTCGAAGACGGCCAATCTGGTTCACTCGAAATGGGTTCTGTATTGTTTGTTTTCTGGGGAAGAGGGAAGAAAGGTGAGGGTAGGGGAGGGGTTGGCTAGGGGATGCGGGGTTGATGAAAGGGCAGAAATGACAGAGGCTATTGGCCGTAGGAGAGAAGGCAAATGAAGGTTTCAGCCAAAGAAAATATCTCGCAATCGAAAATGAAATTTATATCATCTCCAAGAGCAGAACGGCCAACGCCAAGTTGCATAAATAATGCATAATTTTAGGCGATATTTTCTATTGGTTGCCATTAATAACCGATGGGGAGGCTCGTTTATTTATTTGTCTTTGTGCAATGGATGGGGGCTCTGCATTTGTTGGTGCATCACTGAGAAAAAGTGTAATCACACACGACCCATCGGATTTTTAAAAAAATCCTCCACAAATGGGCTCAATTAAAACTATAAATATACTGCTTTAAAGTACTTTTTTTTTAATCAATTTTTAAAACTTATTATTCTTATTGGTATTATTTTATGAAATACGGTACTTTCATATTTATATTTAAATGTATTTTACTGCCTTATTTATCATTTAGTGTATTCTCATTTTATATTTATGTTAACAATTAATTATGTAATTTTATTATCATAAAAATTATCAAGCGTTACGCATTTTATTATTATTACTAATGATTTATAATAAAATCAATTAATTTTTTTTCGACTCATTTCATATTAATGTTATGGCTTATCGTATAATATAATTTGAGTATTATTGTAATGTTTTTTATTTTATTTATTTATATTAATATTTATTATTTTATTTTTTTTTGAATATTTATGTACTTCATTAAATATTATATATTTAAGCCATACATTTTTACCATGAATAAATCATTATCATCATAAATTATTCAGAGGGATGACCCCCCGCCTCCCCGCTTCCATTTTGAGTTCTATTTTCAGCCCCCTGAATTCCTTTCCGGTTATCGCTACTCTCTAAGATTCTTTGGCTCAACTCCAAAGCTCGAAAGGGAGAAGGCACTGAGGGGGCCTCAATTCTCCCGAGTTTTTTCCTAATTCTTTTTACTCGGTTAATCCATTGATCGTGTAATTAAGAGAGAGAGAGACTCATTTATTTGCTTACTTATCTTGTTTACCCGGTTCCGATCCTTCGGGCGCACAAAGCCCTAAAGCAGACACATGTGCGGGAGTGCCAAGGACAAATGTGCCCCAACAACAGGTACTCTGCCCGGGGGAACCCAGACCACGCCGTCGTCTTGTTGCCAGCGCACATCGCCACGTTGCCATTGTCCAGTTCTCCGCCCAAGATGCTCCCTCGCTCTTGCCCCCCTTCACCCCCTCACCGCCTTCCGTTTATTCGCTTTAATTATCGCGCACGGCGGGCGATGAAGAGCCGTCAGGGTGGCTTCGAGGGCGGTGAGTGGGCGCCCTCACCCCTGAGATATACTGATATGTTGATTTCCTCTTGCAGATTTCCATGCTCTAGCTCGAATTATTTTCAGTCGATGTTCAGGAAACACTAGTTAGGCACAGGGTCAGTGGTGATTAGTTGCTTCGTTTTAGGAATGTCTAATTGTTGAAAAGTCTGTTCCTCGGCTGGTCGATTGTTACTTCCCACCCCTTTTGTTACTCCCGCCTTTCCCTTTTTGTTACTGCAGCTCTACGTGTCCTGCATTTTATGTTTATTTAGGTCTTTGTTTTCTCTGCACTGGCGCGTTGACAGCGTTGGCCGTTGACTCGGACAGACGGGGGCCCCGTCAGGGAGGGCCCCCACCCGGGCAACCCTTAGCAATGACATGAGTAGAACCTCCCTTAGCAGTGACTTTTTGTACCGTTCTAGAACATTAGTAGGTTGTTGATGATTTCTTTTGGTTTGTTTCTCATTATTAGCTTATTCGACCTCTCTAGTTCTGCCTCTGTCTCCTCCGTCCGGGCAGCAGTTCTCTGAGTGGCCGAGTGCCCTCTTCCCTCTCGAAAGGGAACACTTATGGCTGACGGCCTCTCGCTCAAGAACTGCTGTTCTCGCGACCACAGCCACAGTTCGGACAGCAATGCCGAGGCTCTGCGCTCCCCTCGCGATGGAGCCCCTTGATCGAAGGTTGATGAGTGTTAGCACCTCCCCCACGCTCCCCCCACGCTCCCCCCACGCTCACCCCGTCAACACTTCACCCTCACAGGTGTTTCACGACTGTTGCTGGCATCCCTCTGGCGCCGTGGCACAAGTGGGGGAGAACAAATGAAATGCAAAAGGCTTGGATCTCTTGGATCATTCAGTCTCAAACTTTCATTTATAAATAAGAAAACATTTATATTCGTACATGTAAATATCAAAATTTGCAGTTATTCGGCGGGCTCATATAACTTCCGCTTCTAATTAGACGTTTTCCTTTTATTTATATAAAAGCATTCAGCTTTCCGCTCTTCTTTCTATCATTTATTAGCCTTCACCAGGTGCACTCCATCATTTCTTGTTTTCTTTAACGGTTTAACGGGACAAGAATCGCAGGAAACCTAAAACAAAAACCTGTTGCCGTAGTGGCCTCCAAAGGTCACATTCGGAAGTTTCTCATAATTCTACCATACACAAGTAAACAAATATAAAAGTGTTGACCTCCGCCATGTTTTTATGTTTTTTAAACCCAGAAAATTATTTAAAGGCAAAAAATATTTTGGAAAGCCGTTTAATTAACTGTGAATTCAAGCCTATTCCGGCTTCTTTTATTTCTAATAATGCCACGTTAGAGCAAAACTAAGGTTACAGTCGACAAATGCATTTTGCGCCCCTTCTCACAAGTTTCGCCCCTCGCCCCCACATCGCATGTCACCTACTTTCCCTCGAACCCCCATTCCCAATTTGCCCATTTGGGACTTCACCTGAATGCCGGATGGGAAACTTTCTTTCCGGCACCCCACCGCCCCCATCGACCCCCACTGCGTCACTCCCCCTTTCGCTTCCTGCAAAGCTTCCCCTCTTTTGCTATGACCGCGACACGATAGATTATTCCCGAATGCTGATAGTGCACCCACCATAGTATCTCTTTTTCTCTCTCTCTCTCTCTCTCTCTCTCTCTCTTTCCGTGTCTCTCTCTCTCTCCGTCTCTCTCTCTCTCTCTCTCTCATTCATACATAGACTCACAACTTGTTTTATGTCGTCTAGCGTTCACATTCACACACATTTTTCAACATTTGTTTGTAATTGAGTTGGAGGTCGTCGGGAGTGAAAACTCGGAAGCTGTCGTGCACGGGGAGGTGAATGAGATGATCAATTAATGAAGAGAGTAATTTAATAAAAATTTGAAAACAAATAAAATTGAACGAAATCAATAAGTGAACGTAATAACTCAAACATTTTTAAATATTAATAATTTGAGTAAAAGTTGGTGGCACGAGAAAAGCGGCCGCCTCCTGCCACGCTCATTCGCGTTCCCGTGCACGCAGAATCACTTCCGACTTGTTTGGGGGGCGAGGGTTGGCAAAAGCATAAAATGCGCAAAGAATTGTGTGCCTGAAAGCGCTGTTGCATCGCACTAATTGTGTTTTTCTTTCGTTGTCAGAGTTCGTGACCATGATGACGTCCAAGTGAAGAAATGGCGTTTCATCTGTGAAGTCACCATCACTTCAACCTGCATTTCTGCTTTCCATTTCACAGACACTTCTCGAATGGAAATGAAGTCTAGTTAAATTTGGACTGGGGGGGGTGTTTTGGTTTCCTCGGGGAAGTGGCTGGACTCGCGGTCCTTCTCATTCACTCTTACTTGTATAACAAAATTAACTGTGTATTCGTAGATGACTCTTGAGCAAACCGTGTGCACGAACTGTCCTCCATCAAGATGGAAGTGTGATAGACTCTGTGAACGTTTTTGTTGTTGGCAGCCTTCGGCCTTTGAAGCCGGTCGCAGTGTGAAGAAGCGGAGTCTCCTTTTTCTTCTTTTCTGACTGTTTTCGCCGCATTTGTCACAGCAGTTCGGTCCGCGAGTACAGTCCACCATTCTTTAGATAAAATTCGTATGCAGTATTTTATTTGTGGTATTCAAATGAGTAAAATTTAATATATATTGAACAAAAAGGAAAATGAGAAAAAAATTTTAATTATTTAAGTGTAAATTTTTGTAAAAACATAAAGTTTTAAATCCTGGCAGCCGATCTCACGTACAGTTTCTGTTTTTTTGTTTTTCGCTTTTATTCTGTTGTCCGTCGAAACCCTGCATAAATTCTTGTGTCTCTGTGTCCGAAGAGAAAAGCAGAAGAGAAGAAAATTGAGTCGGGCCCCGAGGCGCTGTCGCCAGATGCGCGGACCGGTCGCTCGCCATTTCCGGGACTTCCGGGATTTCCGCTTCCGGCTGGCACAGCGGCGGGAGTTCGACGCCAACTTCCTAAGGAGTTTTTCTTTTTGTTCCGAAGGTGGCGCTCGTTTCGCGCTCGGTGTTACATTCCCTCTTTGCCGAGTTTTTCGACCAGCCTCTTCTCACCTAGATCTGCTCGATTGCATTAATAAAAGACAAAATAAATGTATAAAAAAATAGTTGGTTTGTTTTATTTACTTTTTGTTCGTTGACCGAGGGTGAGTTTTGGTGGCGATGTTCGATCGTCGAGCGACTTCCGCTTGGCCAACAGCTCGTGCGTCGGTTGTCCGGCGGTTGGCAGCACTGGCGAACGTCAGTCGAAGACTCTCGCTACTTATTCGGTCAAATTTTGTTTCTCTCGTGTATATTATAGTTATTGTGTATATTTCCAATAGCGGAAATTGTTGAACTTGTAATTTTTTGTTGAACTTTTTGGTTTTAAATTATTATTATTATTATTATTATTAATGATTATCTTGGTGTAGCCTGTCGAGGTGTTTCCTGCCACGTTCCAGGAGGCAGTCAGCATCCTGAGGGACGTGTGCAGTGGTTCATATCATTATTATTATTATTATCATTATATTAAAATTTTATTTTTAACTGTTTTTATAAAATTTCAAAGAGAAATTTGTCAAATTTTGTTGTTTCTATATTTACTATTATATATTACACAGTATAATAGTATGATTATTATTTATATATACATATATAATTTATATGGTAAAATAATGTATGATATTTTACTGTATAAGTTATTACTTTACTGTCAAGATGTCCAGTTTTATATAATTTATACCTTTTATTTATTATATCTATTATAATTTATGTCGTGTTGATTCCTTCGTGTTGATTTCTTAAATTTATACTATTTAATTTACATGAGACCATCGAGAGGAAGGAAAATCAGTGAGCAGTCGACTGCTACGGGCTGTTGGTAACCACAGTGGACTCCCCTCCTTCCGATGCGTGGACAGTTTGCCCAAAGCATTGGCTCCATTCATGAGTGACTCCCACTCCATCGCCAGTTTTTCTTCTTAAATGTCTTCGTTTAGTCAAAACATCAGCTTAACATTCTTCGTTTTCCCCCTTTTCATCCCGTACAGAGAAGAAATCCTCATAAAATTTAATTTAAGAACCTGCGCAAGGGAGTCACACTTGAGTCGACCTATTAATCTGGCCAATGCGATGGTTAACATTTATGAGAGAAAACCTCTGTTGTTCATAGAGCAGTGTCAGCTACCAACCGGTGGCGTTACTCTATGACTCGGGCGCGGCTGCTGTCGACCGCCCTCGAGCCAAAATCGCTGTCGCTGACCCGTGACGCGGCCGCGTTAAAAATAAAAGAGTAAATTGATTTGTTCATTTTGAAAGAGAATTTCTTGGATAAAACAAATGAGTTGACTTTTGCGGAATCGGAACGAATGATGCCTTTGTTTTTGGCAGCATTTCTGAATTGGGCACCCGCTGTTAATGTTAATTATTTTTCTTTTGTTGCAAACAGTGTTTTGCGAGTTTTATGATTTAATTCGTGTTCGTCCACCCGTGTGTCGGTTTGTCAGTTCTCTTTCGCCCCAATTTTCCAAACTATTATTTTATTGAAAATTCACTTTGCCACTAATCGAATGACTTGTCAACATCTTAAGGAAAAGAACCAAATTTAGACGATTAATAAGCGCTTAATTTGAATTCATTCGAAAGGCGGTCAGATTGTTAATTAGCCCGTTGGGAAGTGGAAAACTACGTTAAATGTAAAATATCACAACTTGATTTGCTTTTCCTTGCGACCTGTGTGAAAGTCAGTTGAGAGTGTCGTCCGCGACTTGTCTCCCACCCGTGCGAAGCGACGGACTCGGCAGGCGTCTCAGCAGAAGGAAAACGCTGCTGAACTCCGGCTGAACAAGGAAGCACTTCACCGACGCATTAACAGAATCTCATGTTAAAAGTAATAAAAAGTATTTGAAAAATGAACATTATTTATTCAGATTATTACGGTTTCTATCCTTTCATCGTTAACAACAGAACACTGATGCAGAAAAAATGTAGAAATGTACAATTTTTGTGTGCGATTTTTATGGGTGAAAAGGTAGTACATTTTCAGTAGGAGAACGATTTTATTTATTCCCTTATTACTATTGAACTGTTTAAATGTGAAAACTTACTCTAGATCTGAAAATAATTAATGAAAATTCATAAAGGAACTAAGAAATTTAAAAAAATAAAAATTTAAATCAAAATTAAGTTTATCGCTGTCATATTGAACTGCAGCAACAAAACTACAGCAAGGTTGGTATTAAGTACTCATGCAACTTTTGTTCAGCGTCTCCGGACTGAACATGAACTTCACTGTTTCTCAAATTGATTCCAGTAAAAACGACAAAGAATTCAGCAATCTCCGCCACGGTGACGTCCTTTCGCCCTGTGGTGATTGTGTGCATACATTGGCTCGAGTCAGAAGTAATTTCCTCTTTTCACAATGAGCGTTTAAGGCCATGTCTCTTTGGCCCTTCACCGGAAACACAGCTGTGCATGAAAGAGAGTTTAAAGTTGACGTCTCCAACCAAAGCTTGGTCACAAACAAGAGAAGGAAGTTGCTTATAACTGGACCCAATAAAAAATTAAAATTCTTCAAGAGGAAATTGGAATGCAAAAACTGGAAAAACTTTAGTGAAATGGCTGATTTCTGATGAGTCCTCCACCGCAAATGTGTCCGGTCAGCTTCATTTAGGTTTTCTCGAATGATGTAAAGGGAAGAGTTTTATGTTGCAAGAAAGCAAAGCAGAAGTTGTAAGTCATACTTCGTTTTCTTAAAATCGGATGCAATCGGAGGAAGCGACGCACTTGTAATTACATAACGGTTTGTACTAATTGGTGAAAAACTTAATTAACTTTTTGCTCGGCTAATTCAGATGTATTATGTTAATTGATGAAAAGTTTCACTTTTATAAACTACATTTTATTGTGTACATCACGCAGTCATCGCGTTGCTAAACGAGCTTCCTTTGCTGCAATAATTCGGCCAAAATCGGACGCCATATTATTTTTAAGAATAACGGTTGGTTTCGGCCTGGAGACATTAAGACTTAAAGACCATTTATCGAAAATAAGAAAGAAAAATGGCCTTTTCTGAGTTATTATCCCAGAAATGCTTTTATTTTCCCTCTTCTAATAAACTCTTCACAACCGGATGAATGGCTGCAAGCCGATTCAAACCCAAATCTAGTTTAAGAATTCCTAAAGTGAAAAAGTAATATTTTGGCTCGATCTCCTCCAGTAGATAACGACTATTGAGTCACTAGATGTGTTTCCTCACAGATAATTCACTCGCATTCGAGAGCTAAGCAACCGTTCGAGTTTGAATTTGGCGCGAGGCGTTTTCACTTTCCGACGTTGCCAGCTTTGCGACACAAGCCGCAGGCGAATTATTAGTAGTTTTTCTTGTGCCACCGTACGTTCCTCAGATGATTTTAAACGTAGATTTATTTGTTTCCTGATATTTACTGAGGTAAATATCGGGGGTCCGCTAGAATGGGCACTTGTCACTACGGTGAGTACTCTCGTAGTTCCTACCCGTCAAGTATTCCGCCATATTTATTTGAAAGACTCAACATTTCAAGTTCCTTCCTGAAACAGTTGATAAGATCTCATTATTCATTACGTCAACAAAGAACTCCGACATAATTTTTTCGTACTCATTTGAGTTTAAGTGCGAACGGTTTGCGGTCGTTGATGATTAGTTGAGATGCAGTGCTGCAGCTAACAGTTGTTCACTCTGAAAGGTAACTGTTTAATTGCGTTTAAGTCTTCATAGTGGACAAAGAGAAATAGCAAATTCTTGGTATCTTAAATTCTGCTCGTACGGGACATCTTACTGCCGTAATTGTCAATTAATTCTAAGTTTGAACTCAATCGAAGTGAATAAATATGGCAAAGTATACTTTGGTTTACACTATGTTGTAATACCATTTAAAGGAAATGTTTGAATCATGAGCCAATAAATATGTTCCCAGAAATCTGATTTGTGTTTATATGATCTGGAAAAGTCAATGTTAATTTAGAATTTATACTTCTGGAATGGTTCCCATTAGCAAATAATTTTCCTTAAATAACTACTGTAAATTATCAAATTAAAACTTTATGCTAATGACATTAGCCTTTTATTTTTATTCTTGTTATCGAGAGGAGTGCTTTGAGCTAAAAACCTGATTCTTCAGCAGAATTAGGCTGCTTATAGGCTGAATTTTATGATTCTTGGTTCATGCTAGAAGTTATATTTGAGGCTGAGTCTGTGCAAATGAATGTGCAAAACACTTTTAGAGTTTCGAATTATGAAAAAAATCATGGCAGTTGTGTTTGGACCGAGTAAGAGCAAAGACAATATTTATTAACTTATTTATTAATAGTTTATTCCTTCTTTGAGATTCCACAAATATTCAAAAAGAAAATGATTGTTCAAAACTTCATAGCAGAGGCTATGTTTGGAGTCCCCATTTTCAAATCATTTAAAGTTTGTATAATTTAAATTTGCTAATTTACAATGTGCAAGCTGCTGCAGCATTCTACCTTTAAAGAGAGACTGAAATCATTTTGGTTGTGAAAAACCGTTAACAGTTTTCATTTGTTTTTGTTGGCAACCCTTAAAGTGAGCAAATACTTTCAAATAAATATAATGCAGTTCTTATAGATGTGAGTCTGTCCAGGCGTCAACATCGCTAAATAAATTGTATCAATTGGAAAGTTCCTTCAAAAGACGATCGAAAGGCCAAAGAAATTCAAAGTCCGATTGAGCGCAGATTAAAACTAAGTAGTGGGTTTGTGTGACGCAGTTGGAGTCAGCTTTGTTCAGTGATGAGTTCCTAGCGCTCAGTCGTGGGGAACTTCAATTTTGGCGCAAACCGAGAACTCAAACAGCGATGGCATTCGTAATTGTTTTTGCAAAACGCTCTGCGAAAGCGGACAAAATGAGGATTCAACGACCGTTGAATTCTCAATGGCATATCAATATCGGCGGTTGGAGGTTCTTTCGATCTAAGCCGTGCTTGACCTTCACACCATGCGAAATTTCATACACAGACTCGATTCAGGCTGCTAATTGCCACTTAAGGCGATACCTGCAATGCATCAAATGAGCACTTCTTCCACTTTGCTTTTTCCGCTCGGGGCCAAAGGCTCTCGAGTACGACTTTGATGGGGATGATTACGGTTACCTGCAGGAGGTTGCAGAGGCTTCAGCGCCGGCAACCAGATGGAGCGTGACTTGCCAAGGCCTTTTCTACCCGTAAAATAAATCAATACTTGGACGGTCATTGCTTTTGGAACAAATCACAAATATGTTATTTGCGAAACGAGTTACGACTGGCCAAACGAGTTACTCACAGATTTTGCCAAATAATGTCGCTACTCGTGTTCATTGACTGCTTGGAAGCCCACGAGGAAATAACCCTGGCGATTAGCTTTTCCTCTTTCTTCAATGGGGGACAGTAGAAACTAATCACCAGTACTTACTGCTATTATTGCTACTTTTCGGGACCCGCTTATGCTTCAGGGTGGCCAGGTGGTGGAGGCAATGAAGGACTGATTATATACCCAGGATTACTGCCCTCCAAGGCTGCCCGGGTTAGCCAGGCGGCTAATTTGATGCCGAAATTGCAGGATTTACTAAAAACCAATTTTATTAGCATGCGGAGTTACGGAGTAATACTTTTACCATTCAGTAAAATGTTTACTCTTTTACTCAGCAAATATTTTTAACAGAAAAAATTCTCTGCTTCTTGCATCGCCTCCCTTGATTTTCGATTAGGCCACCCTATGTTTGAGGGAAACAGCGCGGCCCGACAGCCCGTTCAAACAATGCTTCACGCTCTTTTTCAGCCCCCTCTAGCAAAGGCAAAGACTCCTAAACGCTTTCTTCTGCCGCATAAGTCCAAATGATTCACATTAATTGTTCATATTTGTCTTTCAGAAATGAAGTTCCCCATAAGACCGGCACCGCCGCCTCCCATCAATCAGAACCCGGCCAAATCCGCGGCACCACTCCAGAAGAAGAAACCCCCGCCGAGACCGCCTCCCCCCAAACTGCCCGCCAAGAAGTCGGCGCCCTCCAGGCCGGGCCAGCTCATCGCCGACCTCTTCCACCGGAAGACCCCCGTCAACCCCAAGGGAAATGAGGCCCAGCCGGCCTCTTCCGACCCCAACGTCCTCATGCTCATCGACTTCAACTCCCCTCCCAGTTCCCCGACTCTGACTACCCGTTCGAGTAGTGATGCACTCAGCGTGAACAGTTTCGGAAGTGACGGAGTGACCCAGTGGTCGGGTTCCAGTGGGAACGGTTCGAACGTTGAGAGCGGTTTCGAGGATGACTTGGACTTGTTCGGGGGCGGTTCGAGGAGGGGCGACGCTCAGCCGAGGGACCCCTGGAGCCCCCCGCCAAAAGCCCCCGGCAAAACCAACTCCTGGGTGGCGTTCCCCTCGCCGAGTTCCTCCAGGAAACTCCCTCCCGGGCTCAGCGCCATGCCGACGATCATTCGCTCCAAGCCGGAAGGACACAAGCCCCCGCAGAAGACATGCGATACGGCATCCAGCCTCGATTTGCTCTCCGAGATATTCCAAAGAGCGAGCGTGGGCAGTTCGAAATCAGCCCTGGCCGGTTCCGCTTTCGAAGAAGAAGAGGATGACGGCTGGTCGTCTGAGTCACCGCCGATGCCGACCTGTCCACCTCCGGCTCCTCCGCCAGAAGTCCTCACCGACCTCTTTCAGAAAGCGAACATGGTATGTGCTCACGCCAGTGGAGGGCGATTCTGGGTATGTCGTGGGATCAGATAACGGGAAGAGGACGGTGTTCGCCTGGCACGGATGACGAAGCCGTACCGCCCACCAGAAGGCCAATTCTTTGCTTTTCCAACCCAAGTGCGCCCCAATTAGAGCTCAGTTTTCAATGTTGTTCTATTTTTTAATCATTGCTCAAAAGTAGTTTTTGGTTTTGTAGTGTTTCGGCAAAACACTAAGTAAATATCGAATGTTTCAATATGTTTTTATGCGGCGTTTATCGGCAATTAATGAGCGTCAATGTCGACACTTCCCGATGTCACTCAAAAGTAAACGTATTTGGTAAAAAGTAAAAATTGTTGATGAGTGAACTCTTGATTAACATTTTTGGCTATTTTTAGTTGCGTGGGTAGCCATATTAACATCTGTTTTCTATTGTTAGGTCAGGTCATAAGTAACATCTTCCTGTGCTCAGTGTTGACACTCGTAACAAACGCACTCGGGCACTCCCGAATCATTCCCCCACTCACATCCTTATCTGAACTCTGTTTATTAGGAAAATTCCCAAGTGCTCCAAATTATTTTCGCACTAAAATTAGGCAATTGCAGCCGTTCAGAACCACAAAAGAGGTTAGCAAAAGTGGGAAACACCTCCAACCCTTCCAGGCTAATCCCCCTTTTCTTCCTTTCTAGGGAGACACCCCCCACGGGGTCGCGCTCTACGACTACGCCGGAGACCAGCCCCAAGACTTGAGCTTTAAATGCGGAGACGTGATAAATCTAGTCCGGAAAATAGACGATAACTGGTACGGGGGAGAGATGGGGGGGCGCGAGGGGAGCGTCCCCGCCAACTTCATCGCCGTCCGCGTGCCCCTCCCCGGGGACGACCGGGGGGGCGCCCTCGTCACCGCCCTCTACGCATTCCGTCCCCAGACCTGGGAGGATTTGCCCTTCGACGAGGGCTCCGTCATCAGGGTCACCCACAGGATCGACCAGGACTGGCTCTACGGCGAGTGCGATGCCAGGTCGGGACAGTTCCCCGCCAGCTTCGTCGACCACGTGCCGAGTGGTCTGCCCCTGCGAAGGACCGGATGAACCCGCCCACGAAATCCTTCTCTTCTGCTGTCAGTGAGAGTGTGAGATGTTTCTTTGTTTTGGGAGACGAGGCATTCACTTAGATTCGAGACCGATTTATGAGTTGTTTGTGCATTGGTATTGTGTGCCTCACAACCGGAAGTGCCGATAAAATGTCTCCCGCTGTCGCATCATGCCTTATCTTCGTCTGGTTTGTGGCGGGAGCGACGCCTCAGGTTCTCATCGAATTAAAGCAATTAAATTAAATTAACTGGTTGGTTTTTGTTTGGACAGTTTGCGCTGTCAAGAAAGAACCCGAAGTGAAAGGGGGTAATAAAGGAATATAATAGTATTGTACAGTTTTTTAGGTTTTACAGAGAGAATACGCATTTATATTAACCTATTCACGTGGCCATTTCTTCGCCTCGTTCTTTTCATCTTGAGATCCTAGTCAACTGACATAAAATACATAAAAATAAATTAAAAATGTACATAATACATACGCAGATAAATAGAAATATTAAATTCTAAAATGAATATTGGAAAAATAATGGTAACATTGTGATAATACATTCGGTACCTTTATAATATTTTGTTTTACAGTACTCTCACACACATACGTTTTTTAAGTAATTGGAAAAACATATAATTTTTCCCTACAAAGCCTCCTTCTTTCTTCTTTTCGAGTAAACATTTTAAATACGCTTTCCCCCTTTCATTTTACGCCGAGACTTGTTCAATAGATAATACAGTCTTAACTCTCCTCCCAACTAAAAATAATGAATTCAGAAAAATGCAATGAACACTTCTCTCATAGGAAAACTATAAATTGTGAAACTTTTTTGTTCATCGCCTCCTTCAGAAATTTTTATTTGTGCCTCTCCTCTGCTCCTCCAAACCAATGCCCAAGATGGGGAGGAAAGAAAACCCCTGCAACCCCGCCTTCCCTTTCCGGCGCCTTTCGCCCGAGGACTCCACCGCATGCGAGACCTTGCCAAGTGGAGAAAGTGCTTATTTCAGGTTCCATGGGGGTAAAAATGGTCGAGCGGGCGATTCACGCCGGGAGATTCACAATGGCGATCCTTGTTAAATATCCAAGCAAAACGTGTCACTCGCCGGCTTTAATTAAGTGATTAGTCTCGAAGGTCATGTTTAGACAATTAAAGAAATTTCCGAAGGAACGACGTCGCCGTGCAAGCAATATACCGTAAGACGGCAGTTTGAAATGTAAATTAAGCTCGGGGAAAGGCGACAGGCGTCTTCGGCAAAGGATGAATGCCCGTGTTAAACTGTCGTCGGGGACCGGAAGAGCATCCCGAACGTCGATCAGAGAGACAAATGGCCCAAGAATGGGTTGGGGCTGGGCTTGGCTCTGCCGTGGTGCCATTTCCGGTTTTCAGTCCAAACTTCGGAGGCGTGGCTGGAAATATTATTCAAACCCAAATTTCCGGATGTAAATGAAAAGCGGGAATTCGGTAGAGTGAACTAATGTCGTTACCGGCAGAGAATCCTTTTCTGTTCTTTTGCATTACTTTAAAAGAACTCCGAGTTTCTTGGAAGTTGGCTCAGCGTTGGGATGATCAGATGTCTCATTGTATCATTCATCTCAATAATAAATTCAACTTCAAGCTCGTCCTGGTCTTCAGCTCTTGAGTAATTTATGCTTGTCCAATCCTCTGTTGCAGTGACATATCAAAACCCTGATTTTTGTTCTTTGAAATGTTCAAGAATGAGCTTTAGCAGAATGAACTCGAAGAAGAAGTTTGCATACAATTCATTTTCTGTATTTTTATTACATTTAAGGAAGGGGGGAAGTGAAAATGCAAAAAATGTGTGGACTCTATTTTTATACGATTGTTTTTTCACGAAATTTTAGACAAGTTTTCTATGTTATTTAAATAGTGATTTGTTTAAATGTTTGCTACGATGTCATTTTGGTTTTACACTCGTGAAGTAAAAAATGTCGTTTCAAAGTGGATGTCTATGAGTCGTCATACTTTGTTTTGAAAAATGTTAAGTTAATAAATACAATTTTAAGTGTTTCCTTCTCTTATTTGAATTAATCTGTAGTGAAGCTTTTGCTGAAGTATCATAGAAATACTATTCGTTTTTGATGAGTGATGGCTAGCTCAGTCTAAGTTTTCATCGGTCGGATTAGAATTTCCCGCTGATTCTTTTGAAAGTATTAATAACTCGAGGAACCGGAAATGCTGCCTCGACATTTCTCCTGCCACTTATAACCGTTTGTGGCATTTCCCTTTTACCGTTAACGGTCGAAAATTCAAAAATGAAATACGAGCGGAGTGATGAGCGTCAATTCACTCGTAAAGGAGGTAGAACAGGAGTAAAATTGCTTAAAAGAACTTTTTCTGATTAGCAGGGACTTCGCGCTCCAATTTCGCCTTTCATTTTTCAAATATATTTTTGATGAATCACTTTGCATCAGAATATGATTTGTAAATTATCTGCTTTTCGGCCTCATCTTAAATAGTTTTTTCACAAATTTTTCGGCTTTGCTTATCATCGCAAAATGAGATTTTTTTGAAACAACCCTCATTTTCAGGGGTTAATTACTTCTAAGGCAACAAATATCGGTCACACACTAAGCTCCTTTAGCAGATTTATTAAATTATATTATTATAATATGATGAATGAAAACCTGCCCATGGATTCAAATTCGGTTATTTTAAAGTGTAATTTTGGGAACCGTTACGGTTTTTCCATGTTTTGTACGTTTATAAATTTGTGTTCCTTCTTTATCGCTGCTATTTTATACATGGTTTGCTTGGAAAAGATCCCAAGTAAAATGAATAAGAAGGTGGGTATAGAAAAAAGGATTTCAGTGATGATTTATTAAAGCTTTCGTCGGAGGATAATATCATTCTTCAACGAAGTGACAATTTTTAAACAAAATAGTTTTTAAATAAATATTAATCACTTAAAAAACGTCATTTCATACACTCCGTGACTAGTTATTCAATAAGCGACCTACAGTTCGAAATATAATGCTCAAGAATTTTTCTGATCCTTGGACACTTCCGGAGAACCCGTGATTCGGTTGTTGTTCTGGGACTCCATTTCGATTTCTGTGGACTGCGTGGCGTAGGACCTCGTCAGTTTCGAGAGCCGGTATCGAATCCTGGAGAGGGAGCTCGACAGGTATTTACAACAGCAACATGGAGGTCGGAAGCAATTGGTGAAATAATTTCTGGCTGCGATTCGGAATTTCCGACCGGTCAAACAGTATAAGAAAAAGTTGGTGGAAAAGGCCCACTGGTAAATGGAAAAAAATAATCCTCTCACCCACTTGAGTAAAAGCTTTTCTTGTTGCCTGAAATCACAAAAAGAACAGAATCGTTTCCCTCTTCGAGGAACCCGGAGGCTTCTTTATTTAAGAGCGAAGGCAAGGCAAAGCCCCAAAAGCAAAGCCCAAAGGAAAACACCTTTTCATTGTCAGAAATTAACCTTTTTGCATTTCGCATGTGCCGTACATGGACAAATAGATTTGACCTTTGACCGGGATGGCCTTCGCTCAAATTAATGAGAATCTGGTCACTATGGCCGCGCTTTTCCAAGTCTTTTTCTAGGGGAATTCACACTTACTTCATGCGGGAAGGAAAAGACAATATCCTTTAATGCTTCCAATTAAATGAATAGAAAAATCCCCTGAAAAGGGAACTTTACTTATGGATCGCCTCTTCACGCGTTTGTACAGCGCACTTAACTTTTACATTACTTAATTATAGTTCGTAGTTTCCCCCCGCTCTCTCAGCGAATACAAGATAGTGCTGAGGGGGTTACACAAATTTTAACGTGAGCTAGTTTTCCTCGGTATTAACGGTATGGCAACACGGGCTTTTTAGTCAGTTAACCTAAGAATCAGTTTGTGAATGGCCTCTACCGACGGTTCCTCCGATTCGATAATTGAAAAGGCCTTAAAAATGAAACAAAGTCTCCACCGACTGAGGTCACACTCAAAGCCATAGAATTGCGGAGCTCGAGGTCGTTTCCTCTGGAATCAAATCTCCATTTCATTTCCGGTTCGCTTCTTACCATTTGATGTATTGTTGGCGCGCAGGGCCCTGGGCCGAGGGTCTCTTGATGAGGACCACGTCCCAGTACAGTTCGAACGTCTCCACTATCCCCAGCGGCAGCATGAGGACCAGGGTGGTGATGGAGACCGTTATCAGAAGCCCCAGCATCCTGTGAGTGTCGTTGAACCTCTTCACTGCTCCTTTGTCAGCTGCCGAGGAAAGAAGCCCGATCATTTCCGTTTCTTCCGCTGGCGGAGGAGGGGGCCTCATGGGAAGGCAAACAGAAGCGGAGGTGACAAAGCGGTTTTCACAGAGGTCGACCGATGGCGACATTTATTTGGGACCAATAAAACTTGGGTGCTAATCAGTCGGGGGCGCAACCAGCTTGCCCGTGGACAAAGGTCTGGGATTCCCTAACAAGAGCAGGAAGTACGGAACAGCGTACTTTCCCGTCAACCACACAAAAAGCTCCAAAGCTACATACCGCTGAGCGCATATCTCGATTTATTAGTCATTCGAACTTGCCGAATTAATAAAATATTTCCGATGAATATGAGGAGACATGGGAGCCACGTCGAGAGGGCGATGTACACATAAACGACTTTGTTGTCCGAACTTTCCGACTGGAACTTGCACGGCTTGAACCCGAACGTGCTGTCCTGCTCGTAACCTGCAAGGAAAGGACCAAGAAAAAACAAAATTGCCGTAAGAGCCTGGAAAAGTGCTTGTCCTCGTCCCTCGGAGGCCGATGGAAAGGAGAAGGGACGGAAGCCTTTGCGAGGCCCCCATCCATTAATAACAAATAAATCACCTACCTACCGGAATACTTGAGCTTGAGGCAAGCGATCGAGAATGAGGTCAACCCAATGGAGTATACAACTCTTTTGGCCCTTTTCACCGAGCACTTGAAGGAGAACTTCATGGGGCACCCGATGACCAGAAGCCTCTTCACCGTCAGCCCCACCACCAGCCACGTCGAGTAGAACAGGAACACGTCCACGAGGATCTTGTTCGCCCCGCAGAGCCACACGTTCTCCTGCAAGTCGAAGAGTCATCAGAGGACGACCCCTTCACCCGGATTCACAACATTCAAAGTCCTGTCAACCATCGCTCCACAACAAAATATTACTATTTTATTTACTATTTTTATAAATTTTATGTTAAAATGTTAACTGAATGTTATGAATATTTTATACTTACTAATGTAACACTCGCCTCGGCAATTTTAGTGCTTTTTTCGTAAATTAATTGATTAATTTCATTTAATAATAATAGAGGATTAAATAATTAGATTTAATATGGCAACTACTCTGTAACTGTGCACGTTGTTCGTGCACAGCATGTCCGCTGCTCATGGGCAGAATGCCGTAATTAAAACCAAATGGAGGCGAATAACTGTCGATTAAAATTTATGATAAGGATCGCGGAGGGGCGGCGCCGCCCTGGAGACAATGATGATTTAAGGCCCAGGCAATGGACGGAGAAACCTATTAACCGCCTTTAGGTTCTCCGTCTTTTATTTGTTTGCACAGCCGACTTTGTTTGTGTTTGGTTTTCGCAAAGGAATAACACCTAAGGCGCTTATTCGCTGTCGGCAGGCGCTGCGCTCTTGTTCTCTGGGCTTTCAAGATTGGGAACTTACCAGGTACAACCTAGAGAAGGCGGGAACGTGACTTCTGCCGACACCCGAGGCAAAGTTAAAGAGCAAAGCTCCGTTGTCGGAGACCGCCAAAGCCCTGAGGAACACCGATAAGCTCGTGTGGCATATCGGAGAAGAGTTGAGAATGAGAAACGACAAGGTGTTCATGGTGACACCTACAAAATAAAAAGGAACGTCACGGCGATAGCGCTAGTGCTCGTGATAATGACGATGACGGCAATAAAAAAAGCAATAAAGGACAAATTTTATTTGCTCAAATAAAAGTATATAAACTTATGATTTCCCCGACAGGAAGACAGTGAAAAGAAAAACTTTTAATCTAAATATGGCGTCACCTCTCTCTCTCCGCTTCTTTGTTTACGCTCTCGAGAAACACGCCCAGTTTTATTTCTCGGCAAATACCGAGCTGCCCCTCTCTGGATTTAATTGATCGGATCCTTCCCAGAACCCCACCACCCACTCACCTATTATTATAATAAACGTCGTCACGTACGTCAGCAGGAACTTGACGCTCGACACGAACGGAATGATCTGCACCCAATACGTCCTCACCTCACATGGCCACTGAACCTCCAGGCTGGCCACGTCGCTCACGTTGTACTCCCCCAGGAAGTCCAGCGAGGACAGAGAGTAGCTGCAGTTCCCCACATACTCCGAACTCCTTTCCCCGTACAAATCCATTGAATTGGCAGTTTCACATTCTGGGTTCCCTCGCTATGCAATCCCTCTGGAAAGAGAACCCCGTTAAGGGCCAACAGGCACAGAGAGGTAATCCTCTCTGGATTAGGGGCAGGAAGAGCAGTGCCTTTGGTGCATTTTATCAACCTCAGCCATTCACGGGATTCCTGTTGGGATTTCAGGCGGGAGACTAATCCATTGAGCGACGTTGTCTTTTCCAGGAGTCTCCCACATGAATAGAGCAAAAGGGGGTTTTCTCAAAATAAAGGTATTTTAAGTAATCAGAAATACTCTTTTAAAAGGTTTAAAGGTTTAAGTGTAAACCGGCCTTCCATGGTGAAAAAGTTGGTACTAAATCAGGTGTGCTGGATCAGCACTAATTCACATGAGCGGATGATAGGGCGAAAAATGCAGGGAAGACAGTCCTTCCGAAAAGATTTCCCGGAAAAGCGAAGCGCGGTCATGTGAAATGCGTTCAAATGAAAGAAAATGTATTTCTTGGAACAGTCGTGGTCGTAAAATTTTACGGCGAATTCGGATCTAGCCAAAGAGAAACAGAAATAAACAGAAAGAGAAAGAAATCAAGAGGAAGCCGCAATAAAACCGATTAATGGCGTCTTTCGAGCAACAGATCGGCAGGACAAAAGCAGAGTCCTCAATGCTCGTCAGCGAAAGCAGACACCCAAGAAGACACCCGCCATTGCTGTCTCAGCTGTGCCTCCCGATTAGACAAAGCCATAGCTTCAGCTATGCAGTTGTGTCTGTCACTTGCATAAGAGTTCTTATTATTTCAGTTTATGTAATAAAAATTAATTTTCAAACATTTTGACGGAATTAAATAATAAAAAAGAGTAAAATATTGAAGGATAGGAATTTAAAATAAGTAATTTTTAATGAGATAATTGGTTTTTTTACTTAAGCACATTTCATTTAAATGTTTGTATTCGTAAAGTTTTCATCCAAAAAGTTTTTGCTTTCATTTTATTATGAAATTTCAGTGACTTTTCTTTAAGCGCAAAATTCATTCAAACATTTGTCACAAATTTTGCCACTTGTGGCTTTGTTCAAATTTTATATTTCTTTAACGGGGCGTTCGCAGCCCAAATCTCGAAGAGACAGATGCAAAGGTGGGACACCAAAGTGAATTTTTTCCAAGTCTTTCAAAACCGAATAGTCTTCAATGATTTTTAACCACTTTGATTTTCGACAAATTCTCCTCATCCATCGGCTCATAAAATCCGAACAAAATAACATCCCTATGTTTTTAACACTCGACCTGGAGTCTCGCAAACACCCAACGAAACAAATACTTAAACATTAATATTTTTCAGCAGCAGATGCCCGACCGTACATCCACAATACTTACACATTTCTGAATCCGCTTCCCCTCTTCCGCTTCACACCAAAACCAATACAAACGCACACAAACGTTACCGTTAAACATCCAACAAATAACGCCCTGCCTTCATCGTCCCACCGCTGAAATAACACCGACACTCATACTACACTCATCAACCTTCACTACACAACGCACACCCCGCCCACAAACCGACCAACCGACAACACAACCTCTCCACCGCCGCCCGCCATGCCCGCAACAAGTCCACACCCGCCAATCCACTCCTCGGCCCCGACCCGAGCGCTCCTGCCACGTCCGCCGCTGCCACGACGCCCCCGGCCCCACGCCCGGAGTGGCCCTTCGAGAGGGCAGTGGGAATGGGGTGACGGGGGCGAAGAGAATGGCTTTTAAGCCATAGAAAAGGTCGTCACGACTTTCGGACTAATTTTCTAAATTTTATTTTGTTTTTTTTAAATGCCCTCGTAGAATATAACTAGTACTTAAAGTATTTTTTCAGGGTCAGAATGATCACAGCTAGGGCATTCCCCGGATAAATCTTTTCCCAATTTTACGCATATCACAGTCAAAAGTTCTGACGAATTCTCCATAAAGTATTTGTGGAAATATCAAAGTTGAGCAGCATACTGTACTTTGACCTCCGTAACTCTTCAGTGTTGATAAAATATTTAAAGAAAGCTCGGAAGAAAATCCGAATTATTTATTTCGAAATTATTTTTTTAATAAGTTTTTGTCCATGGTTATTTTTTATTAATCATTCATTTTTTATCAATTATTTATGTCATTAATAATGTATGCATAGTTATTTACAATATTATTTATGTAGCAAAAGTTTTCCTTCGGATGGACAATTTTAAAATTGAGAGTCAACCAGTATTAAAAAAAAATCATAATTATGTTATAATATTCATAATTTTTTTCCGTTTTCCTTCACCGGTTGTTCCAGCGATTAGGGACGTTATATTTTTATATATTTTTTCAAAAATAATATTTACAAGTATTATCATACTAATATATAATTAATTATATTTTTAATAATATTTATTCATAATACTTGAGTTCTACTTAAATATAATTAACTATTATACAACTTAAATTATACGCACTGTGTATCATTTTAAATACTGTACTTAAATTATGTACGAATGCGTGTTTAAGTTTTAGCCGAAGTATTTGTCTGCAAGCAGACAAAGTGAAAGCTTTGACGACCTTTCATCTCTAACTTTTAATTCCGAATTATAACAATTAATTTCACATTTTTCCAAATACCACAATTTTTCGAGAAGGCGAACGCCAAATATTTTTCTAAGACTTAGGGGATGAGGAAGGGCTGGCCCAGAGGGAAAACCCCAACTCGTACTACACTTTGTCGGCTCTTCAGCCCCGCACTTCCATCTACAAATCACTCTGGCCAAGTGAGAAAATTTCTCAACTTCCACTACAAGCGGTGTGCACGCGAGTCCAAAATACTGACCGCCAACGAGCACAAAAATGTTCACCTGGGGGGAGACGCGACACGGACGCAAAGATTCCACCTTTTCACAATCCTGAAATCCGATTAAGAGAAGAGCAGGAGGAGAAAGAGAAGAAGGGAGAAAGAGATCGATACGCAAAAGACGTTATGAACGAGACCGTCCATCAAAGACGCGTAAACAAACATGAAAATCTTCTGGACGGCAAATGTGATCTAATGGATTCCCTTGCAATAAGCCAGAGTCTGAGAGTATTAAGGGTCGATCCAAAAGTTCTCTTTCAAAGAAAAGAGACACGAGAACATGGCGATTCACCCCGCAATCCCATTACTGACCTGTAGCGCCTTCGAAGGTCATTCAGAAAGTGAGTGAGTTCCCTAGGGTAGCGGATCCCGAGGGAGGAGAGGAGGACAAGACGAAGGTCAGAGGCGATGCCCAAATTCACAATGGCCAAAGTTTAAAATAAAAGGAAAATGAAAAATTTGTTTGGCGCAAAGGCCATTAAAAGAAAAGGAAAAGAGGAGAGGGGATCTCGAGACAATCCCCCCATAACGAGAGTACGCTTTGGCTGTTGGAAAATGAAAAGGGTAAACATGTTTATTTGTAGCATTGAGGCGCCGTAATATTTCCATTATTTATCCTTAAAAATTATTAGAATTTTTTCATTTGTTGAGTGCGAGGGTTGAGAGGCGAAGACACCCTTTGGATGCAACTTCATGTGTATCGCCGTCATAAGTAACTTCCTACGCTGTCGCCGTTAGTGTTCGACCGTTATTGGTTGACAAGTTTTGTTCTCATTTTACGGGCGGGGCTTCCTACTTAGTTATGTTTAAACTCTCCAAATATACACCTGTGCTTATGCACATTTTTGCAATTGTTTGGCACAAAAATGTCGCAGATTTTAAATGCTTAATTTGCGCACCGTTCAAATTTTAAAGATTAAAAATAAATAAAATACTGAAAAAGTCCTTAAATTAATGTTTTACTGTTGATCAATAAAATATGTAATATACACCATTCGACTGCTTGGATTAAAATTAAAGCCTTGCATAAATTAAAAATAAAGTCGTGCAAAAAGACGAACAAAGAAATGTATGAAATAGATGAAAATAAGAAAACCAAATTTAAGAGACTAACAGAATTTGATTATTCTTTGATGGACAACCACAGAGCAGAGGCTCCTTTTCACTTACCTTTCCTTTTATTAATAATATGGCTGCCCCGAAAAATGCCAAATTTTAAAAACTTGAGCGAACATATTTCACTAAACGGCGGATTAACTTCTCAGTAGGTGAACAAACGAAATTAATAATAACGATTAAAATTTATTTATAAACTTAAGATAATAACTCGTAGAGGGGGCGATTTCAATGATAATAACACTCGGAAAAGCGATTTACTCATTAATCAAGAGCAAATTCTTGGATTGAGTGGTCTGTGCGGCACCTTTTGCGACGCGAAAAGCACAGCACTGAGACTGAAAGGGGTGTGGAGGGTCAAAGGTCACGGTGATCGTTCCAAGGGAAAACCGAAGGCAGGAAAACCGACAAAATTCTTTTCAAACCTTTTAATAGTAATGATAATGAATAAACAAAACTCCTCAGATTCGAAAACAAGGTCACTTGGCGTTTTATTTGAGATATTTTTAAATGTTAACCCAATAGGTCCCGCTTGCCGGGGAAAGGGAGACTGGATGGAGAAGAGCTAAAAAAGCCAAGTGAAAGCCAAGCGGGACCTAATGACGTCTCCTCCCGAACGGTGGTTCGGGAAATCCGTGAACCGTCCTCGTGGTTATACGTACTCCCCACGTGTACTGTATAAATATACATAAATTCGTTAATAAAATCCTAGGCTATTTGTACAAAAATTAGTTATATACAATTTCATTATAGAAATATTTAAAACATACATTAGCAACAAACGATAAAAGCGCTCACCCGAACAAAAATCGTTTCCTTCCCCTCCCGTTGGGCCGTTGCAATAAAATCATGCCCCGCCTCTCCCTTGGCTGTCTTCCCGGGGCTCGACCACGAATTAACTGAGTATTTCATGACGAAGACAGCAGAGAAAAGCGGGGGATGTTCGGGGTGACACATCAAAGCCCCGATTCGAGGCCAATAAAGCTCAGATATCGCTGTTTAAACAATGGCTTCGCGGTTTGTTTATTCGCCGCCGAATGCGTTACGACCGCATTATTTTCTCTGGTTATCTCCTTTAATTGCTCCGTCGGCTTTGACGGCCACCCGAATATGCACAAGCCTACCATAAACAGGCCACTGAACCCCTGACTCAATCACCGGGATCCCCACCCTTAACCCCCCGAAAACACCGACTTTATTATTGTCACCTATTTGGATTCGAAACTTATTTTTTAAATAATTAATGATATTCAATAATCGAGCCATGATTTAAAGAAATGTTTGTCGACTACGTTGGCTTACTGTACTGAATGATTCGCTAATTGTACACCCCACCCTCGCCCCCAACGAAAAAAACTCGCGGTTCTTCAAAAGAATTTGAGTTGAGCTTTGTGCGACATTCGAACTTGGTAACTGCCTGTTGGCCTTTTAAAGGCTTACTTTTTTTTTTTTTGTTAATTTTAGGCCGAGCCATAAGTAATTTCCAAATCAGCTGTTTGAAGTTACCATGACAATGAGTTGTTATCGCTTTCCTAAAAGCGTTACCTTTAAACTCTCTGCCACATTCTAATAACAACAGAAAGGTTCAGTCCGTCCAAACAAATAAAAGGAAAACGGCTTATAAAAAACCAGAAATTAGTTATGACTCGATTCAACGTGTTAATAAGATAAACTAAAGTCAGATGTCCGAAATTCTGCGGTCGAACTGTAAGAGGAGAAAAGCTTTTGCCTGTGAAATTTCAAAGGGGGAAATCATCTCGGCGGCTTCGAACCTAAACTAAAACTGTATTCGGTGGGAAGTACAGAATCCTAGGGGCAGCGTGCACTGGGCACCGACTGCTGCTCCCGACGGGGTAACAATTCAGATTCAGCCAAGTCTTCATCCCCAACAACATCAGTGAAATCCATCAAATAAGCCCTAAACGTCACGAAGTGTAACTGCTGTGAAAAATTTAAATCGAGCGAAGCGAGCAACGGGAATCGATTTTGAAATCTCCCCAGAAAGTCCACCCCCTCAGTGGAAAAAGGATGAAATCCCCAATTCCAAAGGAAATGTACAAGGGAAAATAACCGGGCAAACTGCGAGGGAGAAAATTTTCCACAAAAGACATAATTTATGTCTTTGGTGTTGAAAGGTTGAGAAATTCGGATAAAACTATGGAAATTAGTGAAGAGAATGTAAATCCATACAGAGGCGCCGACAAGAACCGAAAAACAATCCGAGCGCTGTCGCCGTATCCCATTCACCCGTAAAAGTGCACCCTAAGTTGAAATTCATCTGCTAGGAAAGGAAATGCTGTGGACGGCAGGGCCTCAAGCCCTGGTTTTACTATTATTTTATGTTTTTGTGCGCTTTTTGTGCTGCAGCAGAATTTTCATTCGCGCAAGAATTTTCGTTCCTCCCGCTGATAAATACACTAAAACTCTTTGAGTATAACAACCACCCAAACAATTGGAAAATTTTGCAAGGTCTTGGGAAACCATTTCTGCGACTTAACAGTTCAGCACAGTGCTCAGCCGCTCCTCTTACTCTGGACATCACCGGCACGCGAGGAGGAACTTGATATGAAAGGACCTACCCAAATTCTCTTTGAAAGCCCGCCGGTAACTAACTACCTCAAAGTCTCCACTAACACTTAAAACTAATGCTAAGTTTACAGTTGATACGATTAACTTAAGAAAAAGGCTCCGAAACAAACTCGATCTAACCTACGAATTCGTGAGATTCACCCCTTCTCATATACAAAAGATCTCTTCAACAATTAATATCCTGCCGCGAATAGTACATAATAAACAAGTGGAGGAAAGATCAACGCCCCTGACACCAAGACGCCACATTGAGACTGGGGAAGGCTTCTGCTTTATTATCCTCCGGAAGGGCGGAAACAGTGCCGGGGCTTCCACTACATAAATGAATTATTGCGGATATCTCGATCGAGTGAAACTCCCCTTCGGCGAGAGAGTTCAGCTATTCTTCCTCTCTTCCTGCGGCGGCGTCCCTAGTCCGGCCGATATATCGGGATTTTCGGTATGAATTCTATAAGGAGGACCTGAAACCGGATTCAAATCAGTTACATTCTTAAATGGGAAAAATGATAAGGGGCCCCCAAACCTCATGTAACATTAACAATAACAAATTCCGTATCTTTTCATTGCTGTAATTTAATTATTCATATTATTGCTACTTGTTATTATTTCAACTGATAGAATTATAATTATAATTGTCAATTGTATTTTAGTTACATTTTTAATAAAATTTAGTGAAATAAAGTAATTAATTTTTTATTAATTAGCTAACCAATGTTTCATTAACCTGCTTGTCTGTCTTCACCTGTGACATCCTGTAGCAGAAAACAGTATTTGTCATCTTTTTAATATTCAGTTGACTTTTATTCCCCTGAATGAGACAGAGATGCCTTTACTCGAACTTCGAACGCCTCATTTAACCCTTTGCGGACGAGAGGCGACTCTCAGTCGCCACAGCTTTTCGTGCGGCAGGACGAGTGGCGAGTGAGAGGCGACAGGCGGTGTATGTTTATGTTTCCTTTATCTCCAATCGACTGGGTCGCACTATCGCTTCTTAAAGAGGTTGCTGAACTGCTTAGGTTTCTATATAGGAGGTGTAAAATGATACGTCGTAACAGAGATAAAATAATGAAACGTCTAACAAATAGCGTAGCCCTAACAACAGTTCTGGGCTCAGTTGAGACTTGGCGAGTGTGGCAGAAATATCAAAAGAGTTTGTTTCGTGATTTTGTGTGAACCCCTAAAAAAATGGATCTCAAAAATGATCTCAGCTCCAGTGAAGACGGATTTTATTTCGATACGGTGTATGACGAAATTCAACGTATTTCTAATACCACCAGTGGGGCGGGAAGTGACAAAAGCGATGAAGATGATGATGATGTAGTAGGCGTAAGAACTAAAAAAATCCGAGTAATTGATAGCGAATCGGAAAGTGATAGTGATGTCCCAGAAACTTCCGGTGAATCAGAATGGACAGCTTGTCACGAATCCGATGAAGTACCACCCAGAATAAAATTCATACCGGGCGACAGATCTACAGGACCACACGTACCCTCCGATGTGAGAGAACCTTTGAATTTTTTCAAGATGTTCTTTACTGAAGAGCTAGTCGAGAAAATAATAATAGACACGAATAACTATGCTGCAAAGAAGTTGGAAGGAAGGACGTTATCATCAAGATCACTGTGGAAAACTTGGCACAATGTCAAAAAGGAAGAATTTTGGGCATTTCTTGCAGTAGTTGTAAATATGGGAATAATGGCAGTCGGCAATATAAAAGAATACTGGTCAACAGATGAAATAAGCCACATTCCATTTTTTTCAAACACCTTTACAAGAGATCGATTTGTCCAAATTTTTTGGATGTTGCATGTACAAATAGAAGGGGCACAAGGTAGCAGCACTACACGTTTGCAGCTCATCACTAGATATCTTGATTATATAAATTCGAAATTTTTGGATTATTTTACACCGAGCCAAGAAATTTGTGTCGACGAATCCGTCGTAAAATTCAAAGGCCGAATTTCTTTCATTACATATAATCCCCAGAAACCGACTAAGTGGGGGATTAGAATTTATACACTGGCAGATTCCAAGACGGGTTACATTTGCAGTATTTTACCTTACTATGGCAGCATTACGACGGAAAAACTGCTAAGGCCGGACCTTCCAGTTTCGACAAGGATCCCCTTACATTTGTATAAAATGATGCTAAATAAAATTCCAGGTGCGCAAGGGTATCACATGTTTACTGACCGATATTATACGAGTTACGTGTTAGTTAATGAATTATATAAACTAAAATGTCATTTGACTGGGACCATACTAACCAGTCGGAAAGAATTGCCAGATGAAATAAAAAAACGACATATTCCAAAAGGAAAATCTATGATAGCGTTTCGTAGAAAGAATAATGTGATTTTGGCTTGGAAGGATAAAAGGATCGTCACACTATTGTCCAATTATTACAGTGCAGAAATGAGTACCGTTGGACGAATACTCCGGCATGGTGCCCGAACGGTGATTTCGAAGCCCAATGCCATCATAAATTACACTCAATTCATGGGTGGCGTTGATCTCGCAGATCAATTTTGTTCGAGTTATTGTTTTATGAGGAAGTCCCTAAAGTGGTGGCGCAAACTGTTCTTTTGGGGATTGGAAATATGTCTAATCAATTCGTACATTCTGTACAAAGAAACCAAAAGGCAAAGGAACGAACGTCCGCTGTCACATTTACAATTTCGTAAAGATCTGGTAAACAACATGAGGGGCGATTTTCGGCAGACACGAGAGCAAACTTCAAGCTCGACGTCCGATCCTGACGAAGTTCGCCTAAACGGAAAACTGCATGTGATTCTTACGGGCACAAAGAAGGACTGTAAAGTTTGCTCGACCCGTAACAAACCAGGTGGAAGACATGAGACGACGTATTATTGTGATACGTGCCCAAGTAAGCCCCGGATGCATCTTGGTGAATGCTATATAGCATATCACACAAAGCGACATTATAGATAATAATTATTGTCAAGATAGACAAGCTTTTATAAAAATAGTTAGTTTTCTTATATAGATAAACATGTAAATATAGATAAATAATCCAAATATAACGTTTTTAAAGGTAATTTATATGTAAGATCATTTTATTGCATCATGTAATACGTCACTCAACGCATCTGCGAAAATCGCTTCGTCCTGCTACCTCACCCAGCCGAAAAAGCCGTAGACAAGCGTTTAATTCGTCCATTTCGTCCTTTTCACTATATTAATTATTAATATATTTATAATTACATTTCATTTTTGTCTTTTAATTTTCTATAAATCTATGAATGTAGTAAAGGCAGCTATGAATAAAATTACAAAACTTCAAAACAAATTTATTATTTAAATTATCAACACTGTTGAATCAGATTTGATGTGAATTTAAATTTTGGATTAAATGTATATAAAATATAATAATATTTACATTGCTTTCACTCTATGAAACATATTATTAGTATAAAAATTATAATTAAATTATTTACAAAAAACTAATACTGAAGATTAATTCATAAAATTAATAATACATGAGTAAATAAATATAAGCATGTTAGCCAAAATCATTCACATATAATTAGTGAACTTGAAATGATAATCCCTATCCAATTTGCAAAAAATTTAAATGTTATAACTTTCATTGCACTTTCTGTGCTTTTTAATTTTAATCACTTCAAATTTTCACTTTCTGCCCAACTTTTTCTTCCATCTGAGTTTAATTTCCATGAAATTTTTTCACTTTTTTCCACATTGACTCCCTTAAAAATTAGTTTTTTCACAAAGGGTAATTCAATACTTAATATTCACACTTACATATTCCATCATGGAGGATGAGTCACATCTTTGCTTTGCCAGCCTCCAATGCAGGCCTAATTTGTGATATAAATGGTTATTCTCCCATTCTAACAATTTATCTAGTGAATGTTGTGTCTGAAACAAGATTACAGTTAAACTCAATTAAAAATCACTTAACCAGCCATTTTGTTTCTCATTGCAGATAAAAATTTGATGACTTGCAGACAGAGATTATCTTAATGACAGCAACACTTACTCTTTTACTTAAACATATAACAGGCCACAGAGAGCATCCAAGTGTACAACAACAGCACACACACCCACAAAATAACCATTTAACATTGACTGGCAGTGTCTTTTTCAGAACACTGTTCACCCTCATAACTGTGGCCTGAAACTCCTCTGGTGCAACCCTAGACACCAGCCCAGAGGGAAATTCTGGATCAAATCTATTGCTCAATCCAAATCTGAAATAAAAAAAACAAAATATAACAACTGTGCAGCACAGCATCATTTTGGAAATTGAACCAATTATCAATTCGTGTCCATAAGGAAGTATTTGGGTTCGTTTCTCGGGAGACAAACTGTCTTAAGGAATAAAATCTGAAGCTGATACGACGAACGGATTTGGAAAAGTTGTGAAGCAAAAGGTCAAATTCCATTTATCAGAATGAAAAAGATCAATTATCCACGTTTAATGGCCAAACAAAGAGTTTAGTTTGAACCACACATTGCGGATGCTCCAAATCGTGAACTGCATCGATAAATAATTTTTTATTTACGCTTTTGAGAAATCCTTTGTCATTCACTCATCGCTCCGACTTCGCAATCACTATCGCTCCGTCCCGAATCGGCTAAAACATAAACTTACACGGTCATGTTGCCAGCCCCGCGGACGACGACGGGATCCGGCACCATTTTCACGTAGGGATCGTCCAACGGCTCATCATTTTCCTCTTCTTCTTCCTCGTAAATAGCATCGAAGTCAGCCATATTTCGTTTCTCTTTTGAAAACACTAAGATACTGAGTGTAAAGTTGAGAAGTGGAACTAACTTCCTGGTGACACGATCGGCCCACGATCCGTAGAAGTCGATCAAGTCGGGAATTACTTTCCCGCCTTTTTTCAAAAAACATTTCATCAAAATTTTTGACAAGGAATACTCCAAGTACAAACAAAAATATAACTTGTGCGAAGAAAAAAGAAATAAAAAGTTTAGCTGGAATCCATCTGTTTCAATAATTTTCCATTCATCGGTTTTCTAATAATTTTTTAAACTTTTAGGTCAAAAACAATTCATTTTCTCATTTCTTAATTCTCATATTCAAATTAAACTGAGAAGCAGAAAGGATGAAAGAAGAGACTAATTTATTAATAAGGCTACTCTTTTGGTATGTTAACCATATTAAACGAAAATACTCTTAGATGAACGAATGATCTCGAACTCGAACGTAGAAATTTGTTTATATTAAAAGTTTAGTAAAAAAGTGTAACTGATTTAATGAAGCCTGTAAAAAACATAGCTCGCTTAAGTGTTAATATTTTTTATACGAATATAATTTAACGACACATAGAAAATCTTTTCATACATTATCGCATCTGCTTTTTTATATTAAATAAAAACCGCCAACAATGCTGTAAAAACTTATATTAAACTACAATGCAATTTGCACTGAGCAGTTTTTAAGATGTTAATCTATTAAAATGTTTATTTGATTCAAAAGCTATTTTTTTTTGAGCCAATAGTTTGTAAACTTTTCGATCATACCGTCCCTTTTCTGGAAAAAATATTAGTTTAGCTTGAAAATTAACACTGTTTCAAGTACTAATAACAAAATATATATTCTTATACGAGGGTAGTCTGAAAAGTTTCCGACCTAACAAAGGTGCAAGCAATTTTTTCAGAATTTTTTTTTTATTCTTCAACATAGTCTCCTTGTAAGTCCGTACACTTCTTTCAGCGATCCTCCCATCTTTGTAACCCGTCCAAATAGTACTAGCCGTTTCCCATGCAAAATAGTTACTCTCAGAAGTGATTGCCTCCTTTTCTGACGAAAATCCCTGCAAGGTTCATTGCAACCTCTGAGATGCAAGACGGTGCGTTGTCCTGGTGAAACAGAATTTTTTTTTCTTCAAATGTGGCCTTTTTTCTGGAAGTACTGTCATCAGATTGTCAAGTATTATGCTCTTATAATGGTTTTTCCTCTTTGAAGATAATTAATGGAATTCCATGATTATCCCAAAAAACAGTCTCCATCACTTCTCCAACCTCTTTTGGCCAGGTTTAAATTCAGCTGCCCAAAATTTTACTGAGGTAAATGATGGTGCATACAGTCCCCTTACACAGAACCCAACTCATCTTTGATTTTCGCAGGCGCATTGCTTTCAAAATCAAAAACTGAATGACAGTTTATTACTCGATTTTGCCCATTTTCAAGGAAAAACTCAGATCAAATCACTCAAACGACTGCTGCTTAAAAATGAATCGTTCAAATTGGCTGAAATTTTGGGAAGTAGTTGCCTGAAAGATGAACGAAAATATTCCCCAATTTTTATTTAGGAATTCTACCATTTTCATGGTCAGGTCGGAAACTTTTCAGACAACCCTCGTACTAGGGTTTTTACTTTATTTGTAAATTATAGGAATTTTAAACATTGATCTTAGAATAGAATGGACTCAATCATTGTGAAAAGGATGAATTTGGTGTTCCGCTACCGAATGTAGTAATTTATTCATACTGCTTATTATTATTTATGTATTTATTTTTTAATTTCATTTTTAGCATTTCACACTGAACCAAAAACTCCAATGTTTTTGGGCGACTTGTATAAATTCATTACATTAATCTACTGTTTGAAAATAAGTTTCAAAAATGGAGATTTGCTGCTCATTAAAAACTCTCTAAAGCACTTTTCAAATATCAGTCTCTCAAACATGAGCCTTTTCCCCTTTGCAAAACTTCCCTTTAAATTTGGAAACTGCACCTTAGCCCTAAGTGACAGCAACATGCTGGGCACCATGAACTGACCACTGTAAATCTTGTTCCTTAGGTTGTTATTCACTTTTGTCAGTATCTCAACCAAGTCCATGCTATCCCCAAACTTCCACAGTTGATTGCACAATTCTTCAATGTACCAGGATCCATTGTATTTGTCCCTGAATGAAGCAAATCCCTGCACTGTCGACCAAGCTATCAAGGAGTCTCCCCTCTGAGGACCTTTTGCCACAAGTTCCCTGCTGGGAAAAGCCTCACAGCTGTCTGCTTCTATGTCTGTCTGTGCATCCTGCAGGACCCTCTGCCACTTTTCACCCTGGCAGGACTGCACAATGAATATTTTTGGCTTTCCCAGCAGGTTGGGGCAGTGTTCTGCTTGGAATATCATCTCAATTGTGTTCATATCAACTGGGAGAGAGTCAGAGGTGTAGATGACGTTCTCACTGCCATGGGACAGGATTATGAGGACAAAGAAAGAGGAAGACTTGTCAATGGTTGAAGCATATTTTGACAATGTGTTCATCAACTGGTTGAATGTGAGGTCCACATGGAGTTTAATATCAAAGCCAAATGCAGTGAAGACTTCAATGAGTCTCTCAGCATCCTTATCAGTTCCCAGTCTTTTTGGGAACAAACTGTTGGAAAAATTTTTCTCATTTATTATAACACACAATCCTAACCATTTCTTACCAATTATTTGATAGTATTCAGATGATTCTGACTGTTGTTTTTGAAAAGATTTATTTCTAACATAAGTGCAGTTGGTTTTTTCAACAATGACTTCCATGTCATGCACTAATTTATTCATTTTAAGTGATTTCAAACTGTCTATGAGTACACTTAGATCAACTGCTTTTTCATCCCCTATGTTGATGATTCCCTTTTCATTCCACTTTAATAACTTATACTCTAAATATTTGTCTTTGACAGAGTCAGCAGAATTCTGATCTCCTTCAATTGCAGTCACCAATGCACTGCATTCACCTGCACTCATTTGATCACATAAATTGTATAAGACCTTCCGAACATTTGGAATCCTGCAAGTCTTTAAATTATTTTTTGGCACAAATCTTTCTATCAAATAATGTTTTGAGTAACCTAAAACTTTCGCCAGTTTGTAGTTCTGCAGCAGAGTGAGTATCTCAGCCAGTACATCCTTCCAGGCTGTGCCCAAGAAAATAAGCTGCGGATGCAACCATTTGTAAAATATATTGTTTCGACTTGAAGGATGGGAGTCACTGAGAATTTTCTCCGTAATAATAATTCCTGTTTGGGGCGTTTCGCATAGGAGAAAAATGGCAGAAACTTTTTCGTATAATTTTAAACCCTCTGTAATTTCTGAAAGTTGACATCGTAGATGGAGACTTTTTCTGATTTCCTCAAACCTCAAAGAATTATCGGTTGCTAATTCCTTCTCACTCATTTTTATTTTGCAAACAATTCTCATATATGTGTCATCCTATAAAAAATGAATCAACTGTCAAAATTCAAATTAGAAATTAAAATTTATTCTGCTTTGAGCTCGCACTGCCTCCACGAAAATGTTCGAGAATTCAAATTGTTGACCGTGCCAATAGGCATCGAAGTAGTGGCAACAATGCAGAGTCAGTGTTTGCGCGCGTTTTTTTCCAATAAACGGTAGTGTCATTATATTCCTTGTCACCTTGAGAGAAATATAACGCCTTAATATGTATTATGAATGCTTTTTGTAGATAGTATTGTATTTAGGAGTTACTAATGACTCATTTGGATTGCTGGATTTCTATCCATTCGATGTAAGGAGACCCAAAAGCCAGGGTACAATGTCAGTGTAGGCTGTTGTCTGTCAATAAAGCAAAGTTTATGATTCATTTGAAGAGTGTATAAATGCTGTGTTTTAAGTGGTAAGTGCTTTTTGTTTTGCTTTTGCAGGAAATTTATGTTTAGTATAGTAGGAAAAATTTTAATATTCCACCAGGCCTGGTTTGTGCTCCGTTGATATGGAGAAAGCAGCCTCTTAGTTTGATTATTGTTCCTTTTATTGTTCCTTTATTTTGACAGTTATTTAACAAGTGTAAATGCCTAAAGCCTAAATATATACTTATGATGTAAAAATTATTGCTTAAATGAAACTAGCAGGAATTACTTTGGGAAGGTAAAGTTGAGGAGAATATTAGATTTCATTGTTGATTCTTTCATACAATTCAATATCCATTGCATTTGTCATCACTTGTTGATTGTATTGAATCAGTTTATTGATTTTTTATTATTATTATTATAATCGCCAAATAAAACAATCAACATTCTTCAACATGCTTCAATGTGTTTGAAACAATTGTTATGAAAAGTTGGACAAAACAAAAAGAAAAAAAATCAATTTATTTATTAAATAAACTTTTTGCCTTTTCTACATTTTTTAGATGTTGTAAGTCAGAATTCCCTGTGCTAATGTCTTTTGATATTTTGTGTAAAGCTAGAAAGCCAACTAATATGTTATAAATAACAAACCGAACAAAATAAAAATTATAAAATAAAATATAAATATTTAATTAAAATAGTATTTAATGATTAAAATAAATAAACCAAGGCTTCTACTTTTCTCTTAAAATATTCTCTAATATTGTGTTTCATGTATATTATTATTATTATACTGTATATGTTTATTATTATTATTATTATACTGTATATGTTTATTATTTGTTACTACCCTATATTATTATTATATGTTTTCAGATGCTGAAGCAAAAAATTACCGAATCCATTCAAGAAGTAATTCTTCCCGATTTCCCCGACGATGATGACAACACTGTCACAACTACAGTCACCAAGTCAAGGAGGGTCAGCTTTGGCCCCAATTTCGTCAAAGAGTTCATCGTCGATTCGGCCATCTCTGCCCAGTGCATGCCCGAGTACGAACAGCCCTTCCCGTCCTCGGATTCCTCCAGCGCCGACTCCACTAACTCCGCCCTCTCACACGGCCCCTTTGCCCTGCAGGAGGACGCCCACTTTCACAAATCCGAGCCCGAAGCGGCCGAAAACCGCCCCAAACCCCCCAAGTTCGCGAGCACCATCTGCTTCAGCGCGGACTCCCCCACGGCCGATATGGAGTTCACGGAGGGTTGCTTAACACTGGCCAAGAGCATACTCGATAAGAAAAACAAAGAAATGACGGTGTTCATTCAGGCGAAGCCCAAGGGACCGGAAGAGGAGGAGAAAGCCAAGGAAGAGGAAACCAACTACTTCGAGGGTTCCCAGTTCGAAATGAGCATGACGCAGTGCCTCAAGTCGAAGGACAAGAAACGGGAGGAGGGGAGATCCGTGAGCAGCGAGAAGACAAGGATATTCGCCAGGTACGAGGATGAGATGAGCATGACGAGGTGCGAGAGGTTCTTGAGCGAGAACGAGGACCGCAACTGGGAGGAGACGAAGGAGAACCGCATGCCTTTGGACGCCATAATGCGCTACCTCGACAAGGACGAGTCCGACGAGGAGCTGTTCAACCCCGAGAAGTCCTTCGCGCAGCTTTTGGCGGCGAACTCCCATGACTCGTCCGATGGCTCCGAAAAGCTGAATCTGAACGAATCGATGGAAATCAGCGTGGATGCGCAGGCACTTGAAGAGGACGATCATTTGGATGAGCCATCCATTGCAGACCTAAAGCTCATTGAAAGCTTGAAAGAACAGACCATGGAGGAGGGGTGTGTTTGGTCCCTCAAAGATGTGCAGTACCCCCAAAAGAAAGAGCAGGGGTTGCTCTTGCTCAGCTGCCGGCTGTTAGAAAGCACTGCGAGCCTCCGGTTCATTCTGAAAATGTCTAACGAAGACAGGCTCATTTCCTGGAGCGGGGTCACAGACAGCAGCATCCTCTTGGATGAAGAAAAGGAATGCAGGCACCCCGAATACTCGCTCGCTGTTGGCTTCGGCTTCGATGAACTCGTCAAGTACTTCCGTTCTCTGCAGAAAGTGGACACCATTCGTCAAGTGCCTTATTTCATGGATCTGTTGAACTCTTTCCTGTCGGAGATGAACAGCTACCTCGTGCAGATTCATACGATTCTCACGTCGTACCCCGGTAGCAGATTGAATGATCGACTCCTGTCGTTCCGGCTGTTCAGCTTCCCCGTTCTCTTCAGCTGCGTCGTCTCCATAAACTTGAGTGACGTATTTCGACTGTCGAGAGCCTCCCTTACGTTCGAGCACGATTTCGGTCGCTTAGACGAGAATAAAGTGGGCGAGATTTTCGAACAGAGTCTGAAAGGGAAGAGCTCGCTGTGCGAGTTCGTGGTGCAGTCGACGAAGTACCTCGTCGAACTCGAGAGACCGACGGGGTGTTTGAGTAAGAGAAATCATATTAGGCTGCTGCCGGAGGAGCTGAAATCGTGAAGGCTCGAAGTATAAAATCAGTCACTGTCGAATTGTTTAAAATGCTAACACAATCTACGCGTTATTGTACGCAAATTAGCAAGTTTGCTTTTTAATAATAATATAGCTTTTACATCTGTTTTGTTATCTCTTAACTACATCCGGTCAAAAAATCGAAGTAAGCGGTCCCACATGTCTTACGGAACCCTGGAAGTGATAAGAATGGTCGGTAATGAAGAATGGGTTGGGAAATATAAAAATTCCTAAGAAGAGAACGACGATATCGGATATTATTTCCATTGGACACATGCGGGGAGCGGCCCGGAAGAAATTGTTGAGAAAAAGAGAATAGCAAAGCACATAGGGAATAAAACAGAGATGGGGAACCTGCGGCCTCCGCGAGTTTCTTGTGCGCCCTTGTGAACCTGGGGAGGGTGGCATTTTAGTGTTTATTTTAGTTTTTCTGTATAGTTCGATAAATTAACAAACCTATAGAAAAGCTATAATATTTTCATAGAGGTCACTTTCTTGGATCGGTCAAATTGTGCGGCCCCTCGTGCTTCTGCCTGATTTAAATGCGGCCTCCAGTAGCAAAAGGTTCCCCACCTCTGGAATAAAAAAAAAACATGCCAAGGAAAAATTTTGGAGTACTAAGGTGGTAAAAGTACAACTAAGAAAAATGTTTAAATCCTTGCCAGGAGAGAAAAGTTTGGTATGATATGTTGAAAAACTTTATCAAACAAAAAAGTATGTATTTAAAAAAAAAATAAAAGTCAAATGAACGAGTCATATATGGTTGAAGTGAACGTGCGTTTAGAATTGCTGCTTTGCTGCTGACACGCACTTTTCTTTTACAAACATTCTTTCAAGTCGACTATCGTTTTGGGCTCTTCCGATTTTAGCTTTTCTCCCCATGTCGGACAACAAGATTCAGGATGATTTGAACAATATCCCCTTGGCCGACGACGACCCCCAGGTCGTCATTCTTGACGAGGTCGCCCATCTCGACCACTCCAACGCCTCCGAACCAATCACGAGGCAGAGGAGTTTGGACTCTTTGCCTTCCAGTCTCACCAATGGGAGCAGCAGTCCTGGCCCTAACAGTGAGTACATCATTCTTTCTCAGTGTTTGTGTTGTTTCTCTTACATTAATGATAATTAAAAGGGAAATGAACGGGTTTTTGGCTTTTGTCGATGCACCTTTTACATTGTTTTCTGTCCTTGTCGGTAATTCTAGTCGAGGCTACTGCCTTCCTCACTCAGTACCAGCTGTAAGGATAACAAGTAAAAACACAGACAACCAATTGGGTTTCCTTGAAAACAGCTCAGATTCTTCTAATTGCCAAAGTGAAATTCAAAAGCAATGCTATCAGTAAAAAAACCAATTCCTCAAGTGAATTTCTTTTTGTATTAACCATTAATATTTTTTCAACATAATTAGACTATAGACTTTATCATTGCAGTGGTGCCTTTGTACCTGTCACAACAGTATGCTGTCCATTCTCACCTTTCTGCCAGAAGGGTTCTAATAAAATTCTTGCTGAATCAAAAGTCATTATCTGGCCAGGTCATAAGTACTTCTCACTTTTGTCCAAGTATTGAACCTTGCTGTTGCTTTTGCAATGTTGCCAGTTATTTCATCCACAGTTTGACTCATCAGAGGGGAATCATGATGCATAAAAATCAGTGCATGCTGTGATGCTGGTTTCTAACAGACTGATTACCTTTCTGAAGCCTACCTGTCGCCACAAATTCATGTAGCTGTTTTTTCTTAAAAACATTGTCCAGAACGCCTGCCTTGAGTCTTCACTTGAGTTGTGCTTTAGAAGTTTGAGTATTTTAATTCATGATTCATCCTTGTCATTATGTCCTTTCATAGGATTCAAGTCATGAGTCATTTCAGTTTTTTTGAATATCAAGAAGTTTTGAATTATTTCAAATTAATGAATTGGAAGCTGCTTAAGAATGTTACCAGTAATTCGGTTTAATGTGATCAGATGAGGTGAACATTAACTTGTCTGGATGTTAAAGGTTTGGATCCGGACGTGAGCCCCGACGAGCAGGAAGAGAAGGCGCGATTGATTTCGCAAGTCCTCGAGCTTCAGAACACGTTGGACGACCTCTCGCAGAGGGTGGACAGCGTCAAGGAAGAGAACCTGAAGCTGAGGTCGGAGAATCAGGTCCTGGGGCAGTACATAGAGAACTTGATGTCTGCGTCGAGCGTGTTTCAATCAACGTCGCCGAAGACGAAGAAGAAATGAAATAGATCGGCGATGGCGTCGCCCAAAGGTCGCGGACCAGTGGAAGCGCAGGAAATTAGTTCGGACACCATAAAAGCTTTTCCTCTTGTTTTATGCTAGCTTTTAGTTAAAAAAACGAGAATGAGGCAACGACGAAAGAGAGAGAGAGAGACACTGTGAGCTGAGAGATTTAAAAATAACGTTCAATTAATCTGTTATGATTTCCTGCTCAGGCTTTCTATTTTAAAGTGATATTTAGTCCAAAGGGGGAAGGGACATTGCTTCTATTGTGCGCACTGTTTAAAAAGGGGTTAGGTGGCGATCAGTGGCGAATCCAGACGAGCCTGGTGGAGGGAAAGTGCCATGGGTGTCGTGGCCCCCTTTTGTTCGAAGGGGAGTAAACAGCCGATTCGAGCCCAACTTAATATCAAGGGGTGGGCGTGCTGGCATGCTTTAAGTGACTTTCTGGGCCGTAAGGCAAGGGAGAGAAAAAGAAAAATGGAAAGGATAAAGTGGACGTAGAAAGAAGTGATGATAATAAGAAGGGCAAAGCGGAAGAGGAGAAAGCGAAGAAATTAAAACGTGGATAACTTTGAAAACATTTTGTCGGAAAACTTAACTTGTGGCGACTTGGGAGCTGAGCATGAGAATATTTTAGAAGTAGTTAATGCTGAACGGAAAAAACATAACCCAGTCCGACTCTACGGCAGACACCACTGTCATTTATGAGTGAGTGCCGATCCACAAAGAAAAATCTTTTATCGCCACTTAGCTTCTAATTTTAATTAACTTAAGCACTTGTTTTATGTTAAGACTGTTTTTAATTAATTTATTATGTGATATTTTCTAAATAAATAAATAAGTTGGTATTCCACCCGCGTCTTGTGCTTCCTCTGCCCCTCTCGAAAGACTCCGAACATTCCTTCATCTCAGCGTCCTAATTACTTTCAAGCAAATAAAAAGTTCTGCACTGACACAGGAAGTTGTCAGTCTGTCGTTGGCTCACCAGTGGCGCTTCCTTCGGGGCAGGAACTGAATCGCTTTCTGTCCGTAACGTGTCTGGTGTCCCGGCTTCATCTTCCCCGACTTCTTGATCCCGACGTACCACCCGAGATGAGCCCATTTCCTCGATAGGTACAGATTGTACTGACCATAGACGTACTCGACGAAAACAGTCGCGTCGTCTTTCCCGTTCGCCTGAAATGGAGAAATGTGAGTGCGGAACGAAAGGGCAGACGCGGAGCAGGGGCGCTCACCTCCCCGTAGAGCCTCCCCTTCTTGTTCATGGCGAGAAAGAGGTTGGCTTGAAGGCCTTTTATTCGAACCTCCCCGAAGTCGACGGAGCTGAACTCGACAAGGGCTGAAAGAAACGAGGCGGTCAAGGGGGCTGGGGGCAATTAGGGGTGGCAGTACGTACCGTTGGGGTGGTCCTCGTCGGTGCCCCTCACCTTCTTGTCGGAGAAAATGGCGAGAAGATAACCGGTGCGGCAGTATAGCTGCATTCTGAAGCCGTAGACGGGGTTGCCTTTGTAGAGGGTGGCTCTGTAGCCGGGGGGGAGCCATTTGGGGCGGAAGTTTTTTTTGGCAGTGTTTGGGAGGGGTTCCGACGTGGAGCACCTGCAAAAGAGTTCTTTAGTGAGGAATCGGTGTGGATCTGTTTTTAGATCCGGAAATGTTCGAGCGGGGGCGGTTCATTCAGCGTTTGATAGATGTCTTGGCTTGACTGGCAGTGGCGTATCGAGACGTGTGATTTTTCAAAAAAATGATTTTCTTCGAGTGATTATTGCAGTGGGGTTCAGAAGAATGGGAGAAAGATAAGTCAGTCCTCTTTTATATAACTTCCGCTTCGGGCAAACAAGCGAAGGGAGTTTTTTCTCTGGGGGCATTTAAGGAATTTCGTAAGCAGTGTGGAAGATCGAGGACCTCGAGTGCACCTGAAAAAAGAGCAAAAGCTTCGGGCCATAAAAAGCGTGACCTGCACCCGCTGTTCACCAAGGTGAAAGCTAATAGATAATTTATCGGAAAATAAGATAAAATGGAATCATATCATTGAGTTTCACTAACATGTCTGCAACTGCGGAAAGGGTTGAAAAAATTAAAATCTATTTATGGTATGTACTTTTAGCTTGGAGCTTTTATATCGATTTTTTATAGAAGTAAATATTTTTCTTAGAGATAGATCAGAGAGCGAACCATAGAGCATGGATAACAGTGTCTTAACAGTATCTTTTAATTTCATTATTTTAAAAGTAAGCCGAGAGACCTGCTCTCAACACGTCTTTCCCTTTCGAACCTGCGGTAACCTAATTATCAACAGAGGTCTACGTTACTGCAAAGGTAACAACTGTACTTTTTATAGATTAAATTGACCTAAAAAAATTAGCTTTCAGCATTTTCATGACATTTTTGAATTTTTCCATTTTGGATAATCCGCCAGACAGGTATCATTGATTACTCCGAATAATCGAGGTTCTCCTGATGTTTATTATGTTTCTTATCTCCGCATATTTGCTGGCTTAAATCTGTTAGATAATCGATTGGTTTATCTGGCCGAGTGGTTATGTGCTCGTTTCAGAATGCACTGAGCAACACGCACCCGGAAGTAGATGGAAAATTCACGGATCTCACGTCCCTCCGAGGTCTTCCGGAAGAAACGGCCACTTCGTCCGTCTCATCCACTTCCGGTTCGCTGTCATCGCTCACATCCGACGACGAGTCCAAACCCGGCGTCTCCTTCCTCAGCATTATCCTCTCCCTGTGCACCCTATGCAGTCGCCCTCCTCCTTCTGCCCCGCATTCCCATCACACCCTCACTTCCCACAAACCAACCGAATCTCTCCCGACCCGATCCCAGACTAAATTAACTCCAAAATAGACGAACGCTCCTCTCCCTCCGCCCGACTCTCGCACACTGCCTCCGTCATCACTCAATTCGCTGCCAATTTTCTCTTTCCGTTTGGCATCGGCTCCGATATTGGCTGCGGTATTTTTAATTATTATTCGATATACGGGCAGTTTCTGTCGGTCTCCAGTCACCTTTTCCTGAATTAATACTGTATATAAATTAATTAAAAGCTCTTGCGTGAACTCTCCGCGAGATTTTACAGAGAACAAACGAAAGTTGGCCTTTAGTTTGTTTTTAATCATCTTCTCAATACTTAGCTTTAGCGCTATGTTTTTAACAATATTAGTTTTATTCACTGTCCACTACATCGAACTGTTGGCTTTTCGTTTGAGGGGAGTGAGTGACGACTACATGAAAAAGGTTCGCTGACGTGATCACTTTTTCAGGTCTTGGGGGACTGTATGCTGCTTTAGAGGATATATTATATATTTTATCTTTAACGGACAGACCTTCGATTTTCCTCAAGAATAAATTAAATATAAATGAATAATGAAAATGTAAAATTGGAGGGAAAACCATATAAGATTGTAAAACTTGAAAAAATGAGAGTACACTATTCCTTTTTCTTGACTTTTCAGCTGGTAACTCTGGTTTTCATGGTATTCTTAGAACCAATAAAAATTCTTTCTGAGGATAATCTACTCAATATTATCAAGTGACTGTTTCTCTTTCTGTCTAAGGCTAAGAACTATACAAGAGAGTTATTACACATGAGGCATTTCCTCTGAAATGCTCCTGAAAAAACAAAGTTAACTCACCTCAGGTAATGTAAAATGTCACCTTTGAGTTGTAAAATTTCCAAAAGACCCCTGCCTTCTCATTGCTTTTTCTAAATAAATTATTTCCAATCATTGCATGACTCTTGCAGCGTAACTGTTTTGCAATTCAACTTCACAACTTTAATGTCGGAATAGGACGCAGCGCTATTGTGTCGCATTTCATATGCATAATAAGAAAAGAGTCATTAAAATTGGTAGATATCCGCCTGAGAAGGATTACTTTTCAATACCAGTTTTTTACTTCAGAATATTTTAAAATATTCATGGAAAATCAGATATATTTATAAAAAAAGCGTAGCGCATAAACTAGTGGTTTTGGGGCGCGCCCCACAGGTTGGAAATATCATTTTCGAACACAAACCAAAATATATCTCCTTTTTTGTTCTGTTATTATATTTCTTATAATAAATATATTATATATATATATCAATATATCATATATCAATATTTTTACATAGTCTTGTATATTATTTCGTAGCCCATTAAATAAAAATTATAATATCAGTTGAGTATTTATGAAATTTGATTTTTAGATAAATTAACGAGGCACAACAATTTTTTTTTCTAAAAGGGGGGCGTACCAATTTTTTTTTAAAAAAAGGGGGCGCCGGTACAAAAAGGTTTGAAACCGCTGGCATAAATGGTTAAAACTTCTTTCATATCATAGCGTAACTCAACTTTATTAAGGAAATGCAGGGTATCGTCTATGAATAGACTGTATGCGGTTCTGAGTTTTCTTCTTAAAAGAAAGTAACTGGTTCATTATTTGAAACTTAAACAGAAGCTTATTAGTCAACTGATTTTCATTGCTCGTCATAGAGGAAAAAGCGCGCAGACCATGAAAAACGTTTTTCGAAAAGTTGAAGTACCGAGATTGGTAATTCCAAGAAAGACTACGCTAATCATTTTAATTGCACTCCAAGGGAAGTCTTTTTCGAGGCTCTTGGAAATAATTTAAACAGAATCGTAGCCGGAGTCAGAATTTAAAAATTGTAGAAAGCATTGTAATTTGCAGATGTATAAGGAATACTTAAGGATGTAATGTATAAGGAATGAGGAAAATAATTAAAGAAATATTTGCAAACACGTTGATTTTGTCATACTGAATACTAAAATCCTTTCTATTATTTTTAATATGGCAGCTATTGATGACTCTTTTGATCAGGTAATGATGTGTTAATAATTGTGATGATAAGTGAATTAGTTCTATAATGTTTATGTCGAGGTTAAGTTGAATAGTGCACCGACCGTTTTTCACGCCAACGGCTTAGGTTAAATAGAGACCCTGAAAGTCTCTTAATATTTTCATGAGAATTATTACTGGACAAACAACTCCAAATTGACATACAAGTCAGTAATCATTGTGATTAATAATATCTGCAATTGGATGCCAGTTTTTTCTTCCACTTGATTTGATGCGGTTGATCCAAAAAAATTCCGTCAATGGGAATCTGGGGTCACACCTTTGCCCACCACTCGTCGAAATCAAAAATTAAAATCAAAAATTGCTAACTGCCAGACAAAAAAACTTTGTCAGTAATTTTAAAAAAAACTTGTAAGAAGCCTTGTAAGATACAGCCCAAAAATCGAAATTCCCATATATTGTTTTTGAAAATTGAAGTTGGAGTTTTAGTGGTGAGAAGCTGATTAAGTTTTATTGTAAAACATTTGAATCATTCTTTCTTTTCAGCTGGAAGATGGGGAGGAAAATGCTGAAATTGAAGTGCAAATGGGAACAACAGGAACAGGAAGGAAGAGGATCTTCTCAAAGGAACTTCGTTGCATGATGTATGGCTTTGGGGACGATCAGAATCCCTACACTGAAAGTGTTGACTTGCTTGAGGATCTCGTGATTGACTTCATCACACAAATGGTGGGTGTTGAATGGTTCACAAGAGTAATCAATGTGCATGCATCACATCAAACCACACCCTTTCTTTTAGACCCACAAAGCAATGGAGATTGGCAGGACTGGGCGCGTTCAAGTGGAGGACATAATATTTCTTGTGAGGAAAGATGCCAGGAAATATGCAAGAGTTAAAGATCTCCTCACAATGAATGAAGAGTTGAAGAAAGCCAGGAAAGCCTTTGATGAAGTGAAATTTGCAGTTGCATCTGATTAGCATTGGGAGAACTGTGATTCTGAAGATTCCTGTTGCTGTGAATAGGTCATGAGTGGATTAAGGTTGCCCTGGAGGTAATAACTCTTGTGGTTTTACTCAACTTTCTCTATGATGGGGAAAGACATCATTCCATTAATTAAAAGCTGACAATTTTCTTCTGTTGATTGCTTTATGCAAAGATTCAGTCTTTCTGCTGTTGTTAAAATGTTGCCTTTTAAGGTTGTCTCTTTAGTCTTTTACCTACCATAGATACAGCTGTATATGATAAATATTCATTTTTCCAAGTTTAAATGTATCATGTATCAGAAAATATTTTTATATTAATAGTATATATAGAATAATATAGAGGTTTATTATATAAATAATATAATAATCTCACTTTTATAACCCTTTGTAATGGCTAAACAAAACAATTAGACATAAACAACAGATTCTGCCCAGCTTTTAAAGGAAGTTATTTAGGACTCTTCCAATAAAATAGGGCTATAGATTGAGTAGAAAAAACAATAAAGATGGTTTGAGTATAACCAAATTATGATCTATGAATTTTACCCATTCTGTGTATGTGTTATTTATTCCAGTTAAGAGTAGCACAATGAAAATAACTAATATTGGGATCCTATATGACAGTATGGCAGACTGAGCTGAAGAAAAGGAGTCCTCCTTTGTCATAGCCAGTGTCAGTTTTTCACCCCTGAACACATGGCTGCTCTAAGTAAAAATGCATTACATGAGGCTGAGCAAAAGAGCTTCAGGTAGCCTTAAATCAAAGGAAGTCTTGCAGAATTTATTTAAGGCATTTCAAAGTCAATTAAAATATTATGTAATAACTACTGTTATTTGTAAAATATATGTACACTTACAGTTTTATAATAAAAAATTTATTTACACCATTATAATACTTTTTTTTTAGCAAAACAACCATTTTTCAATAAAGAAAAGACCAATTCCTTATGTTTGAATGCTGTTGAAAGGAGTATAAATTTTATTGTTTAATTTGGTAACTTGCAGATAATAACATTTTCACTTCTTCATAAATAAACACCTCACTGGCAATTATCCTGACTTTATTAGTAAATTAAATATATCAAAACCTGGGGTGTATAAATATTGCTTCTAACCTACATTTACACTTCACTCAACAGTTCTGCTTCACTGCTTTATTCCTCTAAATCTATTTCTCATGTCGATCTGCAACAGAAGGAAATATTAGTTTCATTTTATTTTAGTCGTCAGGCGATGACCAGACACTTGCCAGAGATCTTTTGCATTCAAAGAAAGCAGTTTTTAAATGAAAACATTCTTCGGGAACCAAACCTTCAGGATTCCGCAAACACTCCTTCGGAGTTTTTTTCAGCTGTAAAAACATTCACATTGGTTTGCTACATAAACGGACAGGCAAATTACTTAATTCCGTAAGAACTCTAACCTTTTTGCAACAATCACTTAATAGTAAACACATTTTGAGATCTGCTCGCTGCTCAGCACAAGCCGACTTGTCGGCCAAATCTTCCTTTCCATAATAATACATTTTTAAATAAAACCCGAATTTTAATCGATGTTTCCACGACAGGAGCTGCGATTTTCCGTGACTGACAGACGACTTTTAAATCTTTTAAAAACTGCGACACCTCTTCGCTATCGTTTTACTCAGTTTTGAGAAAATTATAAAACTTAATCACTTACGAAACTTAACTGGAACAACGATCACCTCAGAACGACTTTGCCAAATTTACTGTGTCTAATTGCTTATCTCACACATCTAACGATTCTCTTCCAGCTTCCGACATTTTTCCCTTCGTAAACAAAGCGAACATGTTTAAGTCACCGGGTGTTTTGATAACGCAAAGTGCTCGTAAAGTTTTACTCAATTTTAATTCGTATAAACTAAAACACGAATGGGTAGCCCCGCGGGGCTACGACACGGGAATCACAGTTTACTCTAGAACGAATAAGAAAAAAGTGCCTTTCATTCTGTTGAACAAACATTTCGTCAAATGGTATATGTGTGGTCCCACAGTGTACGATGTGTCCCACATAGGCCATGCGAGGTTAGCGAAAACAACTTTAGTAAAGATCGAACGAATGATAAGTGGCTTTGTTCTTTCGCCGTCTTTGAAAAATACTCATAATATTCTTTCCTTTTCGCAGTTGCTATATTAGGTTCGACTTAATTAACAGAATCCTGAAAGAGTTCTTCGACATACATCCGGTTATCGCGTTAGGAATCACTGACGTCGACGATAAAATTATAAAAAAAGCGTTGAGGAAAAAAATAGATTTCAAAGTCATTTCAAAGCAATACGAACTGGAATTTTTTAATAATTTAAACGAATTAAATATTTTGCCTCCATCTTTTGTGCTGAGGGTCACAGAACACATTCCCGAAATCATTCACTTCATTTCGAAGATTATTGAAAAAGGAAAAGCGTACACAACTGAAGATGGTGAGTTTGAATCTGAGCTTATAAACACATATTTCACTTTACAGTTTTTCTCCAGGAATTAATGCAATAGTTCCTGACCAGAATAAAATGACACCCAAGCTGCTTTTGCTCTATTTTTCCTTACATTCAAACTCAAATTTCAGTGCTCAAACACTTTCTTTTCTCTTTCAGGCAGTGTTTACTTCAACCAAAGTTTTTTCAATGAGGAGAATGAAAATGGAGAAGAAATATCAGATCCAATATCTGAATCAGAGTCCCCACTGCAGAGTGGCCAGAAAGCCCCTTCACATTTTGCCCTCTGGAAAGGTGCCAAACCCAATGAGCCATACTGGGAGGCCCCCTGGGGAAGAGGCAGGCCTGGCTGGCACATAGAGTGCTCTGCAATGGCCAGCAAGGTATTTGGCTCCAACCTGGATGTCCATGGGGGAGGAGTGGACCTGATGTTCCCACATCATGCCAATGAAGAAGCTCAGAGTTGTTGCTATCATGGCTGTGAGCAGTGGGTGAATTATTGGCTTCATGCAGGTGAGGGATACCTGGTTGAGTTGTCTTCAGGTTTTGGGATGTTAACAGAGGTTTGTCTTGCTTTGAAGGGGAGTTGAAGCTGATGGATGTGAAGATGTCAAAATCACTGAATAATTTCATTTCCATCTCTGACTTCTTGAGGAAGAATACTGCTGATCATTTAAGGATGTTTTGCTTCATATCTAAATATGGCAGAGGTAACTGTGTAACATATTCTGAAGGAAAGTAGTAAGTGAGGAAGACAATTAGAAATAAGAAATAAGAAAGAAAACTATGTCAAACGCTAATTTGCTGATCTTAGTTGTTGGATTACATGTTAATTCCAGCAGTTATGTTCAGATCTTATTGAAAAAATGGCAATGGTAACTTTTCATTGCAACAGCTGTGCCACTGTTCAATGGATTGGTTACAACACAAGAGTGTCTGCTCATAGTTTAATGGAGCCATGTTCACCAATTTTGTACTTATTCACTCAGAATTGACTGAAGAGTTTTTTTTTTAAAGTTTAAAAGTTTTTACCTTCTAATTATAACACACTCATCCTTTTACCTCCACTTAATTATTAAAAATTAATTCCTTACATCATAATTACTATTATGCTATTAATCCTCTTCTGAAACCTTCACATGCAACTTTTGAAACATTATCTGCAGACCCCTTGAACAATATTTGACTTTTACAATTACCATGATTGCCTCAGGATTGCACTATGGCCCAGACGCCATGTCCCTTCCGGCTTCCATGTGCGAGCTCATCGCCAAGTTCCTCGGAGATGCGGCATCATATGTCGGAGGCAACTGGCCCAGGGGCAACGTCGCAGAAGCCGAGCTCTTGAAGGCAGGAACACATTCATTTTGCTTTTAAGCAGTGTCATATCGTGGGTAGAATAAATGATAATGTTGCAGGATCTGCAAGAAGCGGACGAAAAAGTGAGGAAATATTTAATGGATGACTTCGACACTGGGCAGTGCCACTTGGTGTTAATGGAGCTCGTCAGGAAGGCTGTGAGAATGCTCAATGAGGACGCGGATGTGTCCGCGAGTCGGTCTCCTGCAGCCATTGAGGCCGTTTCCCAGTACGTTCGACACGTGTACAAAGCTTTTGGATTCGAACTGGCCTGCGTGGAAAGGGTGAGATTGGTGAAGTGGCGTCAGGCGGTGCGATTGTGGCAATTAATAGCATTATTTGCAATGGCAGGTTTCGGGCAAAGACGAGCACAAGTTAAAGTTCCTCCTCGAGCAAGTGGTCAACTTCCGGGATTGCGTGAGGGCAGAGGCTTTGCAGGTGGATGAGAAATCGAGAAAAGGAAACCTGTTAAAGGCATGCGACGAGCTGAGAAGCGAGTTGGGAACGATCGGGGTAGTGATAAAAGATCAGGGAGACAAAGGGTCATCTTGGTCGATTGTAAATACACAAAAAGCTGAAGATAGAGATTGTCAAACCCTTTAGTGGGATGAAAAGAATCTCAAAGCATGAAGGATTAGTCTCGAAAGCCAAGAAGAGGTCATTATAGAATTGTCACATTAGAAAAAAGGTCTTTGAACTGTAAGTTTGTACAAACGTACCGAAGTTGATCTGCTCTTAAGAAAATGATCAACTTTAACCTGTTTTCATTTTAGGGACATTTCAAACCTCTTTTTGTAGTATATAATTAAAGCATTATTGATATTTACTGTGTTTGAAAGTGCATTTTATTTATTTTTTCCCCCAAAAGATACACCCTTCTGATTCCTAAAATTGTGAATTTTTAAAATCTTTCATTACCTTCAGTGTTTGCCTTTAAACGTTTGAATTCTCATAAGCGTTTAAAGGGAATTGAAAATAAGCTTTGTCTAAATAAAAAACGGTGAAATTGATTACCGTAAAGCCCATACTCGGTAAGAATCGATTGATTTGAGAATTTCCTTCCAATTAGGGGTTGTAAAACATTTGTTACCTCCAACGGCCTTTCGATAAAGGCCCTGAAATTCCTTTGACGAAGACGAGGTGTTGGAAGGTTCGCAAACAGGCAATGTTCGCGAGCCCAGTACGCGTGATTCACGTGCGAGTGCTTAACCAACTACGCCATTTTCTCCTCTTAATTAACTGAAACTGAAAATACTTTGTACTTTTTCACAAATGTTAGATTTTGGTTGATTACGAGTGTAAGAGTCTGGGTCCGGATTTAAGGTCAACAAGGCAAGCTAAGAAAAATAATTTACGTATTCACCAATTAAAAAATTACAAAAATAAAAAAACAAATTTCCTCTCCGCTTGGGTAAATGGAAAAGGTAAAAAGGAAAAAAATCTCTGTAGATGTTTTACTTTTCTGAAATTCCGGAGGACCGCGGTAGCTTAGTATGTTAAACGCCTGCGCGCTGTGTTGTCGGAGCGGGTTCGAATCCCAGCGACAGGGGAAATTTTTCCAGGCCGTCCTCCCTCGCAGATGATTGGTCAGCACCGCTGAAGGCTAATGGCCGAAACAACAGTATAATGTGTGAATGTGAAATTCCTCATGTCTCTGGTCATCTATAAAGTACAATACCCCTATTGACTGTACCGAAAGCAGGGACTGCATCTCAGCGAATGAACGTTCAGCCATTAGTCGCTGCCAGCAAACATTTTATTAACCCTAATGACATTAATCATTCACAATAAAGAGATTCTCGCTAACGAAATTACTTCCTCACACAGGAAATACAATTTCAAGGGTTTTCCATTAATATTTCAACCGGATGACTTAGCTTTTCCGTTTCATTGCGACTGCAAAGATCTCTCTAGAAATGTTGCCGTTAGCAAAGTCGCCGTACTCGTACCATTTCACCGTTTTATGGTACCTTGGGGCGTGGCTGTACGAAACTAGAAGCTCCCTCAGGCTCAATCTATACATGGCGTACAGAGTGTTCGTTACCGTGCTGGAGCTCTGCGGGGTTTATTTGTTGCTTCAGAATTTCTACTTTGTCTTCGGCGACATAAAAAAAATGACGTGGAATCTCTCCGTCACTTCTCTGCTCGTCGGCACAATGATCAAGAACTTTCAAATGGTGCAGAGAAATGAGACTATAAACAAACTGCGGTGGATGCTGCACCAGGACGCCGAGTCCAGGCACGAACAGGAAGACGCTTCCATCCACGACTCCGCTCTCAAGGAGCTAAAACTCCTCCGGATGTCCTTCTACGGGACCGCTGCTGTCTTCATACCAACCTGGTTCTTCGGACGGTACTCGGGGTACTTCTGGGGCATGAAGGAGCTCCCCATCCCTATTCACGTCCCCGAAATATTCGACCTGGAGGACGACTTCCAGTTTCATTGCTTGTACTTCTTTCTCGGATTTACCTCGATATTCGGGATGGTGTTCGCCATGGAGACGGAGCTAGCCATGTACGGGATACTCATACAGATATCGAGGGAGTATCGGGTGCTCATGAAGGACATCCTCAAGATCAATGCTCTGTACGAGGGCAGCGGTACTGTGACTCCGGAGGATCGAAGGGCGGCGAGCGTAAGAGAGGTGAATCCGTGGCTGAAGAGAGTCAAGACGAAGAATTTGTTGAAGACGCTGTCGGCGAGGCAGAAGGTGCTGATTGAGTAAGTATGTGAAGACAAGACGCGGAAGGCTCATTGTGTGGTCTCTTTTTAATCTATAGCGGCGAAGGCTGGCTCACGAATGAAATGAGAGCCATTTTGACCCCGTCCTTGTTCAAAGAAGCCCCTTAAAATTAAATTGTAATTATTTACTTTACTTTACTTTACTTTTCTTTAACCCGCTTCTCCGTTAGGGTCGCGGGGTTTTTGCGAACATTTTGTTCGCTTGCACAGCGCCTGAATGAACATGTAAGGAACTGTAGCGGGTGGCGAGTCCACTGACAGTACTTCACCGAGGTGTTCGCAGGTGAATGCAGGTGAAGGAGGCGGAATTTCGTAGTGTTTTGCCAGACTTTCCAGGCGCAACACTACGCCATTCCGTCCTCCCAGCAGTGGTCTAGGTACCTCGCAGTGCTGACCAATCATCTGCGAGGGAGAACGGCCTTAGAAAAATACCACTGTCGCTGGGATTAGAACTCCGTCCGACTTCTCAGCGAGCACGCGGTTTAACAGACTGAGCTAAGGCCGTCCTCATTGTAATTATTTTAAAAGGAATTTTTAAAATTCAAAAAGAAGCACCCTGCGGCAAGATTAAGGTCAAAATACCCTTCTTCATTGTTGTGTTAACAGATTGCGGGCGGGAGTCGTAACACCTCGATTTGCAAACCGCATTGCGCAAAGTATGGGCATGGGGTAATACGGGCATAATATTATGTTATATATTAATATTAATAATAATAATATTTTCATAATGTTAACATCTATTATAATATGTACATAATATTAATAATATTAACACCCCAAAATATGGGCACTTTAGTATCTTTTGTCCTGGGTTCGCATACAGGCAAACCGAATGTCCTTCCAACTTCTCGGTGAAGTACTGTCAGCGCTACAGTGCGTTGCAAAGTTCATGTAGCAAAAAAGCGGAGAAGCAGAGAAAGAGAGAGATGTTATGTGGTTTGAAGGTGTTCGGTTGTTCAAATTCTACTTACAGTAACATCTGAAATCCTTTCATGTGGTTTCACGCGGAAATAAAGAGGCGGATGATTTGTCTGATGTTGAGTGCGATATAAGAGAGTTAGATATTTTAGATGACGATAATGATAGTGATAGTTCTATGCCATCTATGAATGGATCCGAGCTTTTCCACTATAGATTAGCGACGATGAAAGTGAAAATGATGATGATGAAGAAATTGTACATTAATGGACTGCATCTACCGCAGTATCGCTTTTGAAATGGACGGGTATAAATATTTAACCACAGAACAGCATTGGAGGATCTTTAGTTGTGTGTCCTGATGATAATTTCTACGAAACGGTATTAACGGAAACGAAACTATACTTTAACGATAACCAAACAGTACACAAAGAGAAAGATTGAGTGGATGGAGGAGAGGAAAAGATATTATGAAAGAAATAAAACAAGGGATACAGAATTAGTAAGGAAATTTGAAGAGAAATATTTTATAGAAAAACTTGAGAAAGTATAGAGAATCTGCTACAAGAGCAGTATAATGAAATCAAGCGGTCAAGGTACAACCCCAGCTATATCAATCTGGTAGCACCTGATTTGCCCTTTTTCTACCTTAAACAGTCAGTAAAAGCCTACGAAAATGTAGTAAAGAAAAGGTGCCATTCGAAAAGGGTACTGGGAGGAAAATCGAAAAATAAAGCCTTCAGTTTTTTTATTTCTCTTGCAACATGGCATTTAGTAGATGCCGTTTGCCGAAAATATAAAATTATTAATTATTCAGGAAAATAATCTGTCTTTGATTTTATTCCTTAATTACAGTTTAACGCGCTTTTTGTAATTGAATATTTCTTGGAGGGCTCCACAAAAAATTGTAAAGTGGGTTGCCCACCCCTGCTGTAAAACATCACCTGACAGAGAACTGTGTTCTCACAATGCCTACAATTTCTCCCGCGGATGTGATTAATTTCTTTCATCTATTTTCAAAATAAACCCTTAAAATAATCCATAAAGCCAATAATTATTCAAGTTAGCTTTATAACGATCAGTTTATATTTCGTTTCAGATACACAGAATCCTTCGAAAGCTGCTTCAATAAGCCCCTTCTTCAAGAATTCTTCGGCATGTCCATTTTAATTGTAGGGCTCTCTCTTCAATGCTTATGGGTAAGAAGCTCTGCTCATCTGTCATTAACCACTTCCTCTGAATTCCTCCGGCTGATTGCAGGAGTCGGTCGACTTCTCCCCCAACCTCCTGTACCAAATCGGTTATTTGTTCATCAACGTCGTCGACATGTTCTTGATCTGCCTATTCTCGACGAGGCTTCGAACTCAGGTGGGCTTTGGCTATGCATTTTGCCTGAAGGGGGTTGGATTTTGGGGCTGAATGCCTGTTGCAGTGCTTTCAAGTGGGTGAAGCGGTGTATTCGGTGCTGTGGTACAGAATGTCGGGGGAGATTCAGAGGGACATCGTGTTGATAATCATGAGGTCTCAACACCCCCCCAAAATCACGATCGGAAAGTTCAAGGAGTTGGGTCTGGATACTTTCATGGCGGTAAGTTAGTTATTCGTATTTGTTACTGCACAACCGATTATTTCTTCATACATACTATATATGCCTCGGCATGGACCTTAATAAGCGCCAAGAGGAGGAGTTTGAGAAAAATTTATAAATTTTTGATATTGTATAATTGATTATTGATAAATTATTTGATATTGCACACACGGATACTTTAGAAAAAACCTGAGAAAAGAAACTTTGGTGGTTCCGCAAAGAGATACAGTATGTCCCATCGAAAGAAGAGGTGTCTGTCACTCTGTATGATAGGTGGTACTTCATCCCTTATATTATTTTTTGCTTACTATAATTATATTTGTCTTGCTTTAGGAAAATATTTGAGCAGATTTTGTATCCCCAAAAGAGCAATGAGTTATTTTGTCGTTTAGAAACTGACGCCAGTTTTCTTGAAGAAGACGTATCTTTTTGGGATGGGAATGCAGCACTCTGCATACTGTCTGTGGAGGCCAAAAAGAAAGTTTATTGTCTAAAAGCAACGAATGACATGGCTGAAAGAGCCGTCAAACTGTTTCAGGATTTCCATGGCCTAAAAACGGCAGATGAGATATATATATATAATATTATTGTTAAAGATACCACTTCCTGATGAAAGCCTTTTAGGCGCTTCTGGGCTATAAAAAAAGGATACCAATCATATTGTTATATAATTAAATGAACTGTATTATATTATTTGCATCGATTTTTACATTAATATTAATTATATGTAATTAATTACATTACAGTGCCAATACTACACTTGCACTATAACAGTAATTTTATTTTAGCATTATTTAAATGAAAACCTCAGAGTCACTCAATCTATTTTCTTTTTCCTCTCTTCTAACATCCTTCTCTTTATTCTTCTTCAAACCCCCAACAAATTTTAAAATATTTTCAGATAATGGGAAACCTGTACAGTTGGCTGACTCTTTTCCGCCAGGTCGAGGCAAAGAGCTCCTCCCCCAAATAAACTCATGGCAGTATCTGCAGTTTCGCACTTGCGAATTCAATGGTGACCCTCCTTGCGCCGGGTCTCCTTCTCAGTAGTAGTCCCAACTGCTACTCGATGTCGATGGCGACGTCGGGGACGAGGACGCAGCCCGCTGCGTTCCCGTCTCCTCTCCGCCTGTTCCTTAAGACTAAGGACGTCGCCAGCGAATCGCTGAAACGTCGCCCACTTTCGGTCATCCAGGACCGCCTCCCGCAACGTCGAACTCAAATGCTAATGAATTGCTTTCTGTAATTAAACAAGTGCCCGAAGGGGAAATGCAGGCTTCATTAATTAGTGTCTGATGTCTTAATTTCCACACGAATAATTAAAAAGCGGGGGGCTCGTGTGAATATGCTTCCTTGGAAAACTTTTCTTAGCGTTACATCTTTTTAATTAGGCAGAACACGAATATCCGGCACACAAACAAATTCTATTGTCAGTCCGTAAAATATTAAGGAGGAAACACAATCAACCGAGTTTTTCGGAGGAATAAATAACACTTCTAAAAGCTTTTCTCTTTACCTGAGTTTTGTGTCCGTCCGCGAAAATGGAGTCGCAGTTTTTCGAATCTCGATTTTCCACGCACTTTAATCGGCTCTCATACCTGGGAGTATGGCCGTTGCACAAGCATACGTGCCCCATTACGAAAATGCTTTTCGCGGCTTACCGTATGTTCGTCGCATTAGTACTGCTCACGGCTTCTATCTTGCAAATGCTAGATTTGTACGTCGTCTTTGGCAATCTGCGGAAAGTCACTTACAATCTGTGCACTTCTGCTATGGTAGTGAGCCTCGTGATTAAATTGAGTTTGCTCACCGCCAGAAGAAACGACCTCATCGAGTTAAGGCTGAGTCTTTGGAAGGACTCCATCAAGCTCAACAGCGTGGAGGACATCGCCATTCAGGACGTGGCTTATGCCCAACTGAGAACCATCAAAAAGTGCTTCTACGTGGCGGTGACTATTTTTCTCCCCGTCTGGATCATGTCCTCCTACTTCAGCTACAAATGGGGCCCCAGGCAGCTGGCGTTCGCGGGCTACATCCCCATGGAGGACCCTTTGGACGACCACGTCTACGTTCCCGCCCTTACTTATCAAGCGGTGTGCGCTTTCTTCGTCATATTTTCCCTCATAGAAGTGGATCTGGCCATGTTCAGTCTCCTCTTGCAGATGGAAGCCTACTACCAGATTCTGACTAAGAACATACTCAAGCTGAATGAAATTTACGGAGGTGAGAGCACCGTGAAAAAGAAAGCGTTGAACTTGTGGGTAAAAGAGGTGAACCCGTGCCTGAAAAATGAAAATGGGAGAAGGGCACTCAGACTGCTGATAGTCCGGCATCTGGAGATAATTAAGTAAGACAGCACAATTCTTTTGCACATTAAAACGGCCAAGGGTCAAAATGACACCAGCATCATTTTAATTTCAGATTATATAATTAATAATGCACCACATACATTGAAATTATTACTGCAGTTGTTCGAGTGCACAGTTTTTACTGTAACTGTAATGCAGTAATTGTGAAAAATTTTCCGCATGCCCGTGAAATTGTTCCATTTTTCCTACTTTTTCTGTGGCATTTAATTTCTCTATTTAATATGTTCGCCCGTTTTCTCTAGTTTATTTTTTCCTTTACCTGCTTTCCTATTTCTTTTTTTCCTTCATTCCATCCATTTTCTTTTTATTATCTTTTGCCATATTTTCAAATTCCTGTCTTTCTCGTTCTTTTCCACTTACAAAAACAGGAAGGCTTAAGAAACTCGCATAAAAAATCTCCTGTATTTTTTGACTTTTTTAGCAAGCAGTAATTTTGGCTGATTATGGTGGTACTTTTTTAGAAAAAAGATATTGGGTCACTTTCTGGGAAAGACTGCTTCAAAATACATAAGCAGTATCAAGTGTTGAAAGATATTAAAAAACACAATTATTTAAAATTGCTTGGGGGCCAAAATAAACGCTTTTGGCCGTTTCAGTGTCAATCCGTTTATCTTGGGTAAAATTCGAGTTCTGACTCTTCATTTCCCCCTCAGGTACTCCAAAAGCTTCGAATATATTTACAGCTCCTGCTTGATTACGCAAGTGTTTGGCGCTGCCCTACTTCTTGTGATGAACGGTCTCGAGCTATCCATGGTGAGTTTTTTATCAATTCTCTGTCAATGTTGTCAAATTCTCTGAATGTTTCTTTAAATTCAACAGTTCCTCAAAGAAATGAGTGTGAAAATATACTTTCAAAGCGGTTATACCATTCTGATTGGAGTTGATATCTTCCTCATCTGTTACCATATGTCGAGACTGTCAGCAGAAGTAAGTTCCTTTTTATTTTTAATTTAACTATCAATTGTAGTGAGGGAAGCATTAAAACTTAGAAACTTAAACGAACGTTCTTTTTATTAAACGGTTTTATTTAACTTGGTTTTCGTGTCTGTCTGTCCGTCTGTCTGCAAAGACCGAGAATCAAAACTTTGAAGCGATATTGGACCCGTTTCCATGGGACCGATTTCTTTCAAATTTTGCACACTCTTTCGTTTCGGTTGACAATTCAAATTTCTGAAAAAATTTTTTAGATTGGTGCTCAGGTAAAAATAAAAAAAATAAAACCGATGTAAAATAAAATTTACTTTTATAGGACATTTGAAATACAACCGTTTAACTTTAAAAATATTAAAAAATTTTTTTTTTCAGTTTATGTTCAAAAAAGCATTCGAACTATCAAAGAAGTAACAATTAACAGAAATACAAAAAAAGTCGACGTCGAGTCGAAAAACTGCTAAAAATTTAGCACTAAAATAGGCTGAGTATCAAAGGTGACACCTCCGGGCTTTCTAACTAGTTCGATTTTTCGGTCATCCGGGTGTTATAGATCACTTGACGACAGTACTGTACTATGTTAGCAGTAATTAGTGAGGTCTACTGCGTTAGAATGTTGACTCAGGTTGTAATAAATTAATTGAAAAAAAGAGTTTCAGCGTCGGTACGGCGGCGTACTCAACAGACTGGTACAAAATGAACAACGAAATGAGGAGGGCTCTTGGCATGATGATGCTTCGCTCCCAAAATCCTCCCCGAATCACTGCTGGAAAACTTCTTCTTCTCGATTTGTCAGCTTACTTGCATGCAAGTAACTTTACCATCACTTTTTATAATATCTTGAGGAAAAATGATGATCCTGTGCATGGCCTCATTCCCTCAAAGTTTCTCGAGGCAGAATGGTGTCTATCGCCACCATTGAGAGAATAAGGTGAAAATGATAGCAGGGCAAGGGAAAACAAAAAGGCAAACGAAGAAATCTCAGCTCGGATGATGTTTTCCTTTCCAGATACTGCGAAACATTTACAGCTGGTTGATGTTACTGCGCCAATTGGGAACCGCATGAGAGCGCAGAGTCACAGAATCTCAGCATGAACTTGCTGTGGGGTCAAAATAAAGGCTTTCCTAGAGGCGTATAATGTTTACAGCCAAATAATACCTTCACAACTCCATTTTATAATTCTTTTTTTTATTTACTAAAAAATATTCAATCATTTATCGCACGTTAATATCACTATTTTTTCAATTTCAATATTTTTTGATTTCTTGCCATTGATAATCAAGAACTTGCAGGAATGCATCTTGTGTCTATCAGTCCGCACAATCAGTTTATATATGTAATAATTTAGAGGAAATATATAATTTTATTGTGCACGTTCTGAAATCAATCAATGCCAAAACTAATCTAAATATAAACATAAATAAGTCTTCTTCTTTTCCTTTCTCTCTTCTTTTGTTTTATTCCATCCTTCCGGAACCCACTGTCCGCCCCGTGACATATATGTATATTAGGGTGTCCCTTATTTTTCGAAGTTTTTATTTTACAACGCACACCCCCTAATTTTGTTGGCTGACAATTCAAATTTCTGAAAAAATTTTTTAGATTGATGCTCAGGTAAAAATTAAAAAAAATAAAGAAAATTCAAAAAGCCTAAAAAATTGGTCAACTTAGAATTCTTGAAGAGATAAGGTTATCTCGGCCCATGAATGAGCGCATTGTTAATATATTCTGCTATCACTTTACAACTCAGATAAAACCGTTTAATAATAATAACATTCTGCGGATTGCTACCATCAGCAGTTTTTGTCCGGAGATTGAACTCCACACAGAGTGCTTTTTAGTCTTATGTTTTTTTCTTTTTAATGTAAAACTAAAAAGTAAAAAATAAAAAAAAATTAAAAAACTTTTTAAAGTTAAACGGTTTTATTTCAAGTGCACTAAAAATTAAAAAAATAATTTCTGATGCAAGAGTATAAATAAATACATGGGTGGCAAAGAAAAAGACCAATTTTTTTGTCCATAAAACCGTGGGGCGTTACACTGTATAAAAATTTTACAGGTCGCAGAACGTGTGATATCGCCCCACGGTTTTATGGACAAAAATAAATAAGGGAAAATTAAAATAGCTGTTTTTTTTGAAGTTTGAATTTTGAATTTTAAATTTTGAAATTTATACTGTATTTTTTTTCAAGTATTAAAATAGGTACCCAGTTAATTTGATTAAGATATAAGTTTAGTTGTATGGTTTGTAAAAGAAATAGAATGTAAGAATTGCCCTTTGAGAGGGGTATTAGAGTGCAAAGGGCAATGTTAGTACTAATGGTTGTAAATATGGTGGAATAAAAGACCTTACAAAAACGTGGCGTCTCTCTTATATATTATAATTATTTTATATTAAAATTATTCATAATAACAGTAATATCATTTGTACCAATACACAATAAACATTTCATTAAAAAAAAAAATCAGTTGTTTGTCATTAATATCAAAACATCATACAATTCTCAATTTGCCAAAAAAAGCTGCCGTGGGTATCAAAACCCCACAATATGCATAGCATTTTTATACCGCGATCCGTCAATAGGGGGAGTAAGTGGAATGAGCTTATCTAATAGATTTCTTATAATAGGTTTCCCCGATCCAGTATCAGAGGCCCTGTCATTATGGAAATTTGTTTATGAAAATATAAGTTCTAAGCACATACATTTATCTTTTCCTCCTTCTAGCCATATTCCTTCTCCATCGGTCTCCTGATGGGAAGCGACAATAATCAAACTCCCACCAGAAGCCCGCCCTGACCTTCTTCTTTTCTCAGTCCCTCCCTTTACACGCCTGAGGAGGTATGCCGACCTCAAGGGCCCATAAAAAAAACTTTAGCAAGCTTTTATCTTCGAAAATGGCTACGTAATGACAACGAAATTTATGCTAAAATCAAATTAAATCCTGATCTCGAGTTAAATACTCTTCAATTTTGAGAAAAAATAAATAAAACCTTGGGAATTACTTGGAACTCCAAAACCGACGAAATTCTTTACAAGAGTATTCAAGTTCAAGATAATCTTATTATCACCAAACGAACTGAACTGTCTGACTTGGCAAAGGCATTCGATCCTGTAAAATTCCACGAATTGAGCCGATGGAGTCATGTTCCGCCGGGCGCACTTTTTGCGCTAATTCCGAGAATTGGCGCCGGGCGGGCATGTCTCCCTCGGCTCCATTCATTTTTTTTTGTTTGATCCATAATTTTTATTTTAATAAACTTCACTTGACGCATAAACTTTGTCTTGATCGTTACGGATCATTTATCTGTTTACGTAGTAATCGGTTTACGGTTTGGAGATGAGGTAGGTGGTAGTGATTAGGTAATCTGAATTCGATTTGGATAATTTTGACAAAATTTACACAGGGGTTTTCGGATGTCACTTTTTCGGTCGATATTCAGTCAGCGGACGGAGACAATGACACATACACAGAGCTTCTAAAGAAAGCTCTGACGAATTTTTTGCTTTTGAAAAAGATCCTACCGATGATTCGTCGGATGATATAGCTAGCCAATCTACTTTTCCTGAGCAGCCATCATCAGATACTGCTAGCGTAAAATCAAAAAGCGGTATGCTGTAGTGCAGGAACCCACCTCCACAGACCAAAACACCCCAACGAAACATTCTGAGAAAAACTCCGGGTCCAGTGAGGGGGACAGTGACCCCCCCCCGGATGGGGGGGTTTAGAAATTCATCCGGGGAGGTCCCCTGCCGGTCGTAGAACCCGACCATGTGGGGAACGGCTGGGAGTGGCACCCCAGCCCGGCGGCTTCGGCCGTCGTCTTCGCCACCTTGGGGGAGGAGGGGGGTTCCGGGGGGCATACACATCCCGCGGAGCCCTCTAACCAAACTCAAGGTTTCTTCTTTATTGTTAGCACCCTTTGCACCCCTCATCTTTTCTGGTTACCACTTGAATTCTTCGCTTATTATGATTAGTTTTATTGCTTCCCTTTCGCTGTTGATTTCGTTGCTGCACCTTTGTCTTTTCTCAATCTGGTTTCTGTTTTCCTATCGCTTTCTATCGGGCTTCCCTCACGATTTTCTTTCCTACGCCCTATGGGTCCGGGGTATGGGACCCAAAAAGATATCGCATCATGCCTGGGAAAAACAAAGGAATTAGTACCCCGGGCGGGTCGGGGGCTTCGACCCCTCAATCAATCCACGGATTCCGGGGGGGGGCAAACCAGGCGGCCGAGGAGGAGAAGTTTGTGGCCCGCGAGGTGGTGACGGCGGGCGAGTGGGAGTGCGCGGCCCCCGAGGTGCAGCAGCACCCGGAGGGCGTGGGCGAGCAGAGTGGGGCGGCCTCCCCGTGCGCGGTGATGGCGGCGGAGGGTGCGACAGCCCCTGCTCCCCAAGAGCGGCGTGGTAGCCGCGAAGGCGGGCGACAGACGCCCAAGGACCTGAGTGGCGTGGCCGGCTCTGTGGCCCCTCCCGTAAGTGAGGGTGAGCTACACCCGGTCTCCTCCCACGTGGAGGGCTCCCCAGCGTGGGAGGCGCTGGTCCGGGAGGCGGCCACGAGGCAGCCGATTGTGCTCCTCGACCGCCTCCTCGGACGCCCTATGGGTCCGGGGTATGGGACCCAAAGAAAACCAATATGCCTGGGCAAAACAAAGGAACTAGTACCCCGGGCGGGTCGGGGGCTTCGACCCCTCAATCAATCCACGGATTCCGGGGGGGGGGGGCAAACCAGGCAGCAGAGGAGGAGAAGTTTGTGGCCCGCGAGGTGGTGACGGCGGGCGAGTGGGAGTGCGCGGCCCCAGAGGTGGAGATGCGGGGCGAGGTGGTGACGAGCGCGGCCCCCGAGGTGCAGCAGCACCCGGAGGGCGTGGGCGAGCAGAGTGGGGCGGCCTCCCCGTGCGCGGTGATGGCGGCGGAGGGTGCGACAGCCCCTGCTCCCCAAGAGCGGCGTGGTAGCCGCGAAGGCGGGCGACAGACGCCCAAGGACCTGAGTGGCGTGGCCGGCTCTGTGGCCCCTCCCGTAAGTGAGGGTGAGCTACACCCGGTCCCCTCCTACGTGGAGGGCTCCCCAGCGTGGGAGGCGCTGGTCCGGGAGGCGGCCACGAGGCAGCCGATTGTGCTCCTCGACCGCCTCCCCGACGAGGCGCTGATGCAGCGCGGTGCGGCGGCGGCGGAGCGGGATCCCGAGGAGTGGGATCTCGGGGCGGCGCTGGGGGACCGGCTGCAGGAAGAAGAGGAGATGGAGGTGGAGGACTCGGCCTCTCGTAAAAGAAAGGTAAGGAGCTCCACCTCTTCTCTTACGAGTCCGAAGGACTCGCTCATGGAGGAGCGAGCGCTGGCCCTTCGCCTGCCAAAGCGGCGGCGGGGGCGTCGGCGTCTCGACTCCAGCTCGTCGGCGGGGTCGGACCTGCTGTCCGAGACGGAGGCCCGGCTCCTTACCGACGAGCGGAAGAGTGTGCCCGGGTTCTGGCCGGGGGCGCTGCAGGCCCTCGAAGACGGGGAACTCTTGGACCTCGTCGAGGGGGGCAGGCGGCGTGCACTGGTCGCGGTGGACTCCTCATCGAATCTACAGGGTAACGTCGTGCGGGCCCTGAAGGATTCGGTGGGGCTTCTCGGCGCGGCCGGTGCCGAGCTCCACCGGCGCCTGGGCACTGTGCGGGCTGGTGACGCGGGGGAGGTGTCGTTGGTTTCCTCCCTGCGAGCGGAGGTCAGACGCCTCCGTAACGAGGTCGCGAAGCTGCGAAAGCGGGCTCAGGACCCCGCCCCAGCTTCCGACAAGGAGGCGAACGCGTTCCCGGGAGAGCGAGAGCTTCTCCGGGAAGTTCGGGGAATGATGGAGGAGCTGCTGGAGCCCATTCGTAGGGATCTCCGAAAGCAGAAGGAGGCGCCTCCCCTCCTGCCTCCCCCTCCTCCCCCGCCTGCTTCTGTTTCAGATGCGGCGGCCGAAGGACGGGATCGGCGGGCGAAGCGCGGGGGCAACAAAACCAAAAAGTAGAGGAAGAAGGGCGCCACCACCGCTCCCGCACCTCAACCCTCCCCTGCGGCGACGCGGCGGGCTTCCCGTCCCAGGGGGGAGACGGAGGCTTCAACCTCCGCTCCCGCTCCCGCTTCCATCCCTCCTCCTCTCCCCACGGATGTTCCGTGGTCGAAGGTGGTGGGGCGAAAGGAGGCCAAGGCGGCCATGACGGGCCGGAAGACGTCCCCCCCCCCCGCAGAAGGCTTCGCCCGCGGCTAACCGGGCAGCAGGGACCGCTTCCCAACCTCCTGCGAAGGCGCAGCGGGGCAGCCCGAGATCCAGCTGATGTCAGTGATCGACTCCCACGACTTTCAGGTTCCACAAGGCATCGCAGCGTATCTTGCAGGCCTAGGGGACTTCGAAGACGAGATGGGAGTGAAGCACCGTCTCAGCTTCAAACAGCCCAACCAGCGCGGGAATTTCGGTGTAATAGACCATGACACCCATGGTTGGTACGAGACGCACCCGGCACCGGCAATTGCAATCCAAAGGGTGATTGAAGACGTCAAACGTACCGAGGATAAGGATCGACCCCCCCCCCCCCGGATGGGGGGGTTTAGAAATTCATCCGGGGAGGTCCCCTGCCGGTCGTAGAACCCGACCATGTGGGGAACGGCTGGGAGTGGCACCCCAGCCCGGCGGCTTCGGCCGTCGTCTTCGCCACCTTGGGGGAGGAGGGGGGTTCCGGGGGGCATACACATCCCGCGGAGCCCTCTAACCAAACTCAAGGTTTCTTCTTTATTGTTAGCACCCTTTGCACCCCTCATCTTTTCTGGTTACCACTTGAATTCTTCGCTTATTATGATTAGTTTTATTGCTTCCCTGTAGCTGTTGATTTCGTTGCTGCACCTTTGTCTTTTCTCAATCTGGTTTCTGTTTTCCTATCGCTTTCTATCGGGCTTCCCTCACGATTTTCTTTCCTACGCCCTATGGGTCCGGGGTATGGGACCCAAAATAAAATTATAATGCCTGGGCAAAACGGAGGAAATAGTACCCCGGGCGGGTCGGGGGCTTCGACCCCTCAATCCCGCCCCGAGGCTTCGGCCTCGGGCTGCCCCCACGGATTCCGGGGGGGGGCAAACCAGGCAGGCGAGGAGGAGAAGTTTGTGGCCCGCGAGGTGGTGACGGCGGGCGAGTGGGAGTGCGCGGCCCCAGAGGTGGAGATGCGGGGCGAGGTGGTGACGAGCGCGGCCCCCGAGGTGCAGCAGCACCCGGAGGGCGTGGGCGAGCAGAGTGGGGCGGCCTCCCCGTGCGCGGTGATGGCGGCGGAGGGTGCGACAGCCCCTGCTCCCCAAGAGCGGCGTGGTAGCCGCGAAGGCGGGCGACAGACGCCCAAGGACCTTAGTGGCGTGGCCGGCTCTGTGGCCCCTCCCGTAAGTGAGGGTGAGCTACACCCGGTCCCCTCCTACGTGGAGGGCTCCCCAGCGTGGGAGGCGCTGGTCCGGGAGGCGGCCACGAGGCAGCCGATTGTGCTCCTCGACCGCCTCCCCGACGAGGCGCTGATGCAGCGCGGTGCGGCGGCGGCGGAGCGGGATCCCGAGGAGTGGGATCTCGGGGCGGCGCTGGAGGACCGGCTGCAGGAGGAAGAGGAGATGGAGGTGGAGGACTCGGCCTCTCGTAAAAGAAAGGTAAGGAGCTCTACCTCTTCTCTTGCGAGTCCGAAGGACTCTCTCATGGAGGAGCGAGCGCTGGCCCTTCGCCTGCCAAAGCGGCGGCGGGGGCGTCGGCGCCTCGACTCCAGCTCGTCGGCGGGGTCGGACCTGCTATCCGAGACGGAGGCCCGGCTCCTTACCGACGAGCGGAAGAGTGTGCCCGGGTTCCGGCCGGGGGCGCTGCAGGCCCTCGAAGACGGGGAACTCTTGGACCTCGTCGAGGGGGGCAGGCGGAGTGCACTGGTCGCGGTGGACTCCTCGTCGAACCTACAGGGTAACGTCGTGCGGGCCCTGAAGGATTCGGTGGGGCTTCTCGGCGCGGCCGGTGCCGAGCTCCACCGGCGCCTGGGCACTGTGCGGGCTGGTGACGCGGGGGAGGTGTCGCTGGTTTCCTCCCTGCGAGCGGAGGTCAGACGCCTCCGTAACGAGGTCGCGGAGCTGCGAAAGCGGGCTCAGGACCCCGCCCCAGCTTCCGACAAGGAGGCGAACGCGTTCCCGGGAAGGCGAGAGCTTCTCCGGGAAGTTCGGGTAATGATGGAGGAGCTGCTGGAGCCCATTCGTAGGGATCTCCGAAAGCAGAAGGAGGCGCCGCGGGCGGCGCCTCCCCTCCTACCTCCCCCTCCTCCCCCGCCTGCTTCTGTTTCAGATGCGGCGGCCGAAGGACGGGATCGGCGGGCGAAGCGCGGGGGCAACAAAGCCAAAAAGAAGAAGAAGAAGGGCCCCACCACCGCTCCCGCACCTCAACCCTCCCCTGCGGCGACGCGGCGGGCTTCCCGTCCCAGGGGGGAGACGGAGGCTTCAACCTCCGCTCCCGCTCCCGCTTCCATCCCTCCTCCTCTCCCCACGGATGTTCCGTGGTCGAAGGTGGTGGGGCGAAAGGAGGCCAAGGCGGCCAAGACGGGCCCGAAGAAGTCGTCCCCCCCGCAGAAGGCTTCGCCCGCGGCTAACCGGGCAGCAGGGACCGCTCCTCGACCTCCTGCGAAGGCGCAGCGGGGCTCCAAACCCGTTTCGGGAGCCCCCGCTGTGCGGGCCCCCCGGACTGCAGCGGTGGCTCTCACCCTGCAGCCCGGGAGCACCCGCACGTACATAGAGGTACTCGGGCTCGCGAAAGCCAAAGTGGACCTTTCCCAGGTGGGAATCAAGTCCCTTGGCTTCAAGAGGGCCCTCAACGGAGGGTATCTCTTGTCGGTCTCGGGCGAGGACCGACACGAAAAGGCGGACAAGCTCGCGGAAGCATTGTCCGCCGCCTTCGCAGGCGAACCGGAGGTTCGGGTTTCCCGGCCGTCCAAGACCGTGGGGATCGTTCTCCGCGGGCTGGACGAGTCGGTGACTCCCGACGAGATCCGGGCGGCGGTGTCCTCGGCAGCCAAGTGCCAGCCGGGGTCGCTGCAGGTCGGAGCATTGCGTCCGCAACGGAGCGGCCTCTGCTCCATTTCTTGCAGGTTGCCGGCGGAGGCAGCGAAAACCCTCCAGGCCGCGGGACGGATCGCCGTGGGATGGGCTTCCATTCCCGTGGACGTTCTGCCCGCGCGGGAGGTGCGCTGCTTCGGGTGCCTGCGCACCGGACACGTCCGCGCGCGTTGTCCCGAGGCCGCCGCGGACCTCGGCAGCCGGTGCTACCGTTGCGCCGGCTCGGGCCACAAGGCGGCTGAGTGTTCCGCCCAGCCCAAGTGCCCGGTGTGCAGCACCCTCGGTCTCCCCGCGAACCACCGCTTGGGGGGCCCCAAGTGTCGCCCGCCTCGAAGACGAGGCGCCAGCGCGGCGCGTTTGAAGAAGACCGCGGCAGTGGGAGGGAGCGACGGAGGCGCCGAGGCCATGGCGATCGATCATGGCCCTCGTCGCTCAAGTCAATCTTAACCACTGTCGGGCGGCTCAGGATCTGCTGACGCAGCAGATCCTGGAGTGGTCGGTGGGGTTGGTGGCGGTGAGCGAGCCTTACAACGCCACTCCGGGTCCCCACTGGCTCTCCTCCGCGGATTCCCTGGCGGCGCTCGTGTCCGGCCCGGGAAATCGTTACCCGCCTCTCCGACTCCTCGGGAGGGGGGCGGGATACGTCATGGCGACTTGGGGTCCTCTGAACGTGGTCAGCTGCTACGTTTCTCCCGCAGCCACCCGCGACGCCTTCGAAGCGTTCCTGCACGGGCTCGGAGTCGAACTCCGACGCCTGCTGCGGCAGCCCTTGCTACTGCTGGGAGATCTGAACGCAAAGGCAGTCGCGTGGGGAAACGCGCATACCGACGTTCGGGGCGCAGTCCTTCTGGACTGGCTCGCGGAACTCGATCTCCGCGTGCTGAACGTGGGCACGGCCCACACGTGCGTGCGAGCCCAGGGGGGCTCAGTGGTGGATCTCACCGTGGCGAACGCGGCCGCGGCCCGTCACGTCTCGTCGTGGCGGGTGCGCGCGGAGGTCGAGTCCCTTTCCGACCATCGGTACATCACGATGGTCTACGGACGCGCCGGGGACGGCGATACTGCCCCCCGGCGGCCTCGTGATGGCTGGAATCTTTCCCTCCTTAATGTGAGTCACTTGCAGGAAGCGCTCCTAATCCTCTTCTGGGGTCGGTCCGTCGGGGATTATCCCGACGCCTCAGCAATGGCAGAGGAACTGGGTCGGCGACTTCGCCGGGCCTGCGACGCGTCGATGCCACGGCGCCGAGGGGGTCCCGGCAGGAGGTCGACCTACTGGTGGAACGGGGACATCGCGGAGCTGAGACGCGCGTGCGTGCGGGCCTTCCGCCTGTACAAGCGCGCGACGAGGCGCCTCCGTGTTCCCGCACAGGAACAGCACGATGCGTACCGGCTGGCTCGCAATCGCCTCAGGGAGGCGATCCGAGACGCGAAGAGGCGGGCCTGGACGGAGCTGTTGGACTCCGTGGATTCGGATCCGTGGGGCAGACCGTACCGGGTGATTTTATCCCGAATACGCGTTCGCGGGGCTCCGCTGACGGAGGCGTTGGATCCCGATTTCGTGGCGCAGGTGGTCAACACTCTGTTCCCGATCTTGGACCCCTTCGCCTTTCCGGAGGTTCAATTCCGGTGGAGCGAAGATCTCGCCGTCACCGAGGCCGAGGTGACGGCGGCGCTGTCGAAAACCGGTCGCCCCACGGCGCCCGGACCCGACGGGGTTCCCGGTCGCATCTATGTTCGCGGGCGAGACTGTTTGGCGGAGCCCCTCCGGCTGGTGTTCGACGAATGCCTGCGCCGGGGGGACTTCCCGTCGCGTTGGAAGCGCGCTCACCTGGTGTTGCTGCCGAAACCGGGAAAGCCGCCGACGGAACCCTCGTCGTTCCGTCCGATTTGTCTGTTGGACACGGTCGGGAAAATTTTCGAACGTGTGGTGGCCAACCGGTTGGTCGACCACATGGAGATCGAGGGCCCGAACCTGTCGGAGTTCCAGTTCGGGTTCCGGCGGGGGAGGAGCACCCTCGACGCGATACACCGGGTGCGCACGCTGACGGAGAATGCCGTCGGGATGGGCGGGCAGGCGGTCGGGGTCAGCCTCGACATTTCGAACGCGTTCAACAGCCTGCCCTGGCGCGCCATCCACGACGGCCTCCGTCGCCTCCACGTTCCCGATTACTTGGTGGCGGTGATCGGGAGCTTCCTCAACGGACGGACGGTCTCGTATTCCACCAGGGGAGGAGAGATCGTGTCCCGCCAGATGTTTTGCGGGGTTCCGCAGGGCTCGGTTCTGGGGCCGCTCCTGTGGTGCGTCGGCTACGACGCGGTGTTGGCGACGCCCCTCCCGCGAGGGGTCAGCCTCACCTGTTACGCCGACGACACCCTGGTGACGGCGACGGGCGTCGGCGCGGCGGAGGTCTTGGGACGCGCGGAGGCGGGCACCTCGGCGGTCATCCAGGCCATCGAGGGGCTCGGCCTTCGCGTGAACGTGACTAAGACGGAGGCAGTCCTGTTCCATCTGCCTCGCCGGCGTCCCCGGGGAGAGTTGTCCCTCAATCTGGGGGGGCGGCGGATCGCGCTGGGCCTCTCCGTCAAATACCTGGGACTCATGGTGGACGGTCGGTGGAGCTTCCGGGAGCACTTTCGCGGCATCGCCCCGAAAGCGGAGGGCGTGGCCACGGCGCTCGCGCGATTACTCCCCAATCTCGGGGGGGCGTCGTGGCGGGTTCGCCGGCTCTATGCCAACGTGGTGCACTCTCTCGTTCTCTACGGGGCTCCGATCTGGGCGGCTGAGCTCGGGCGGGATCGGCGCGGCCAGCGCCTTCTCGCCCGGGCCCAGGCGCACACGAACCTCCGCCTCGCGCGGGGGTATCGGACCGTGTCCCGGGCGGCGGCGGGGATCCTGGCGGGTCAGCCGCCGGTCCCGCTGCTCGCGCAGGCCCGCTCCCGCGTTTATTGGGAGAGAAAACGGGCCGGGGAAGGGGAGGCTTTCTCCGCCGGGGCGTCTCGGAAGGCGGCCTGGGCCGCCCTTCTCGGGACCTGGCGAGAAAATTCGCGAGGGGAAGAATTCGGGCGGCGCGTCCTGGAGGCGGTCGACCCGGTCTTCGAGGAGTTCTACTCCAAGCGGGCCGGCCGGCTGTCCTTCCGGACGACGCAGCTAATGACCGGGCACGGGGTTTTCGGAGCCTATCTCTTCCGGATAGGCCGGGAAGAAACCCCCGAGTGCTGGTTTTGCGGGGCGGCTTCCGACACGGCGGATCACACCTTGTCGGAATGCCCGCGATGGGGCGTGCAGCGGGAGGCCCTGCGGGAGGAGGTCGGCCCGGATCTCCGTCTTCCGACGCTCGTGCGGGAGACGGTCCGGGACGACCGGAAGTGGGCGGCATTCCAACGGTTCGCGGATGCCGTCCTCCGCGCGAAGGAGGAGGAGGAGAGGAGACGGGAGCGCAGCGGGCTGCGCCCCCGTCCCAGACGTCGCCGAAGACGTCCGCGAGCAGTCGGGTGAGGGACCGCTGCGCGAGGGGGGCCGTCGCACGGCGGAGTCACCATTGCGACGGGGATAGCGGCGGGCGCTCGGTCTCGCCGCTATAGGGGACGGAGCGCAGTTGGCGCTGATCCGAGGTCATCTCTGGTAGTGTTCCCCACTCTGCGGGATTCCCCGGGGACCCTCATCACGGATCACGATGACCCCCAGGTCGTTTAGTGGGTAAGGGCCTTAAGCTCAGCCCCACATAACCCGGATTCCTCCCTCAAGGGGTCGGGTATGCAGTAATGCATTTTTCCTGGGTTAACAAAAAAAAAAAAAAAAAAAAAAAAAAAAAAAAAAAAAAAAAAAAAGGATAAGGATCGACCCAGTGTATGGGTGATCCCGGGGTTATTCGATTATGTGCTTAGGAAAGTTTCGAATATCAGGAACTACAAGATGAAGGCGCTACCGAAGACGACAACCGGCTCTATCGCCCAACAATTGATCTGGGAGGTCCACGAACCACCAAATGACGTGGATATAAGATATTGCGATGGAAGTGGACGCCTTACTTCGAAGACCAAGGCTCACTCAAGGATGTCCGGTATAGGTAGAGTTCTCTGCTACAGGACCATACACGTGAGATCAACGGCATCCACCCCTGGAGTTGTTATTCATTTAACAACGTTCGCAATGTTCCAGCAGGATGGCAGGAGACCAGGAATAGTGCACCAGATCAAGGCTTTGCGAGCCTATTCCACGAGCGCATCTTCACAGGACAGCTCTATGAACGGAAAGACGCTTTGGTCAGCTTCCTCATTAAGAACAAGGTAGCTTAGTCAACTACCCCCCCCCCCCCGGGTGGGGGGTTTAGAAATTCAGCCGGGGAGTTCCCCTGCCGGTCGTAGAACCCGACCATGTGGCGAACGGCTGGGAGTGGCACCCCAGCCCGGCGGCTTCCGCCGTCGTCTTCCCCACCTTGGGGGAGGAGGGGGGTTCCGAGGGGCATACACATCCCGCGGAGCCCTTTAGCCGAACTCAAGGTTTCTTCTTTATTGTTAGCACCCTTTGCTAACAATGACCCCCAGGTCGTTTAGTGGGTAAGGGCCTTAAGCTCAGCCCCACATAACCCGGATTCCTCCCTCATGGGCCGGGTATGCAGTAATGCATTTTTCCTGGGATAACAAAAAAAAAGTCCCGACAGGCGGGGCCCTCCAGTATATAACCGGGTGATACAATCGTTCAAAAAATATGATACCCGCCCATAAATGGGACACTCCGTTTCACGAAGATGAATGCAGGGTGACGGCTAGGGACGGCAACGAGGTTACTCTGACCAGTATGGATGGACGGGTCAGCAAACGCCACGTGTCACATCTTAAGAAAGCATCCCCACTGGTACTGAAAAAAAAGGAGGGAATGTCGGGACCGGCCAATGGCGAAGTGGCCCTTAGGCCGTTGTAGCGCGGAGGAGCGCGAATGAGAATGCGCAAGAGAGGGTTGCTTTGACTCTTTTAGAATCTATCACGGAGGAAGAAAATGACGGCGACCAATCAGTTTCGGCAACTGCACCTTCAAGTGATAGTTTTGTTGCCCCCAGCGGCTTAATTTGGGATAAAGGACCTCCATCACAAGTTAAAACGGCTACTTCCAATATTATTCGTTTCCCTCCTGGTATCAAAATCAGAGGAAATATTTCCACACCATTGGACGCTTTTGATTATTTCATTACAGAAAAAAATCATAAATGAAATTGTAAAGTACACAAACTTAGAGGGACGTCGTACACGGAAAAATGGCATTTTTTTATATGATAGGCGTTGCAGCGCACAATGCTTTTATCTTATGTATTAAAAAATACCCCGATTACAATCTTGGGGTAACCCATAGAAGGAGGCTGTTTTTAAAAGATTTAATTAGAGAACTGGTGACTCCAAGTGTAGTGAAGCGAGAGAAAATAACAAAGACTCGGATAATTATCAAATACAGCATAAAAAGTTACCTGGAGGATGAGGCTGTGCCATCCACTAATGGAATAAAAGTTGGAAAACGGGAAACATTTGTAACATGAAAGCTAAATGGAATTGTGGCAAGTGTGAGGAAACACAAAATGTGCAAAAATGTTTGAAAAAGACCCCATAAGTGCCGAACGTCCTCATTTGAGGACGGCTCTGTAACTGCCTGATAAAACTTTTCTGAATATTTCTCTTTATGTATGTTAAAAATACAGTCAGAACAATTTGTCCTCCGGTTTCGGCTTCGGCGTTAATGGGTTAAACTATAACACCCTTCCTTGATAATTATGATTTTTGCGGTATTTATTTAATGTAAAACATTCGCCAAAAACGAAATTATAAAACTCTAAAGCGTGGGGTGCATACGCCCCAGTAAGGAAAGTCTTCGAAAGACTGTCCGGAATGGAACGTGTTAAATTACTAGTATACATTGTTTGTTAGGTTAGTATTAATTACAATTACTACATTGTTTGTTACAATGTATTGTTTGAAAAAAAAAATTCATCCCTTGTGTTCATTCTAATTGTAGTTAATTGTTAAATATGCAGTTGTATTTATCTTCATTGTTTTCTTTTCCTTTCTCACTTTTTTGATATGTGGCGGGGGAGTATGTTCGGTAACAATTTAAAAAAAAAAAAAAACAAAAGAAATGCGTGGCCTCACTTAATACTTTTACGAGTTGTGGTGGTTGTTCGCTAATAGATCCAAATGCAAATTACATTGTTCTTTAGTGCATATTTGTGTTTTATAATTCATTCCTTTAATACACCCGCAATGAGTATACCCCCTCTGTAGAATGAATAGTTTATTTGCTTTGTTAGTGTATAATTGATTTTGGTTTCTTTTTAAATTTTGGGTTATATTTGGCGGGGGAGGATATTCGCGTCGCCCCTGACTCGAGTAGGCGAGCTCGACGAGCGAGCCTGACGCGACAGGATTAAAACGTTGGCAAAGATTCGAACTTGCTCGAGATTCGTCACTTCGATTTTAGCTTTGGACAGATTCAATAAAATTATTCGTTCATTATTCGTTTATACATGTGTTTAATTTTTGTTACCCGTGGAAAGATTCTTAAGGTGGACTGCAAGTTAAAACACAACCAGCTGGATTCACCCAGAAAGCCCATGGCAACGGATCCACGTAGATTATGCCGGACCTTTCTTAAACCAATATTTTTTCATTAAAGTTGATACTTATTCAAAATGGGTGGAAGTACAAATCCATCACTACAAATAGTGCAATAATTTCCTACACGACAGTTTTGCCCGCTTTGGGTTTCCATTAATCTTAGTTTCAGACAATGCATCTAGTTTTACTTCTCATGAACTTGAATCTTTTCTCAAATCTAACGGGATTAAACATGTATTCACCACCATATCACCCCGCTTCAAATGGACAAAAACGTTTCGCACAGATAATTAAGAAAGGGCTAAATTAATTACAGTTCGCTTCCAAATCACCAAGCACTTTACAATAATGAGTATACTCGTCGAATTAGGGTACAATTTTCACTTTTAATTTTTCCACCCCACATATGAAATCTGGACCGGGGAAAAGTTCTCCCACTTTGACTGAAGGCCAGGATAAGGGGCTGGTCAACTCCTTTTTTAAATACATAATATCCCCCAATTTTATCAGGTCCTTATCCAACCGCCATTTTTTACGTGGTAATAAAGTGTGTAAATAAGATGTGCTCTATTTATTCAAAAAATTCTGGCTACACTGAGGAATTAACTGCTTTGATTTAAGTGATTTAACTTTGTGTCCACAAGGGGAAGCTTCGGCACTGACAGTAATAGCCCCGATCAGAAAGCGACCGGTATATTTTACCGTCAGAGGGGCATGAAGGAAGGAGACATAATCGCAAACTTCTCAATATAGCCTTAATGCGTCACGCCAGAGTAATGAATTCCTCCAACGTAGAGGTGGACGGAGGCATTTCTGTTAAAATAAAATTTGAAAGACTTTACCGCCACCTCCTATAGCCCCTCAAGTGGAGAGTTGAAAATCCACTGAATGCTTGTATCGGTCATTTGGTCCGCAGGAACAGTGTAATTTTGGGACAGAAACTGTTCTATTTTGGAAAACCTGCGGGCTGCTCCCATGAAGTTAAGCTTGTTGTCTCTGAGTAAAAAGGCACATAAACCCTGGCGCACTACAAATCTGTCTACAGCTGCAAGAAAAGTCTCAGTTGTCAGTGCTGTTGCTACTTTGATATGCACTGCCTTTGTAATAAAATATATGAAAAGGCAGACATATGCCATACATATGACATACAAATAAGAAGGCTTTTCTTTTCGGGGTCTTTGGAAGCTTTATCAGAGTTGACAGGTTCTTGAGTTTTATGGCTGTGCATGACTGTCTCCTAATCAATTTTTTGGAATGTCATTGATATGATAATTAGACTTCTTACTAAATATGATAATTACCTCTGACATATCTTTATCCATTGCTCTTTTGCTGTAGGTTTCCATTAAAAATTTGCTGAAATTATTTATAAGGCAACACTGCTGTTGGGCCTCGTATGGATACCTAAAATTCAAAATATTTGACAGTTGTGCTCCCAGTGTTTATACAAAAAATTACAATAATAACTGCATTCAACACATACCTCATTAATATCTGCTTATTACCCTTTGTATGTCCACTGATGGTTTTAATAGCTTTTATGTCATCATCTATGTGCAATCTATACTACAAGAACACCAGCATATGGTTAGACAAGGAGACACTGCCAGATCAAGAATTGCCAAGCACATAATAACAGAACATCACATGTTGTGGGATCAAACTCAAATTTTACTAATGTTTTGGCCAACCAAGAGAAAACTCGAAGAAGCAATTGCCATGGCATTAACAGGCAACTCTCTGAGTCATCCAAGCCTGTAAATCAACAGAATATGGTTACCACTACTCAGAAGTTATGTGCAACAAGCACAATAGACAGTAAAAAGTAATCCAGCTGATGACAAAACTATAAAAGCAACAAGGAAAACAATTTTTCAGCAGTAATCATGACAAAGACTTACAGTCAAAAACTCCACCACCCATTCCCAGCCCGATGAAGGGAGTTGCAATCCCTCCAAAACGTCACCCCACTTCTTTAACAATGGATCAATGGATCTCCAGCTCATAGTCATAGTAACATTGGTAGAAGCAGTGGATGTAGTCCAATTAACAGTCCAGATAATCATCTACATGATTTGGAGTAAAAAACATGGTAGTGATTTATTTTGGCCAGTTGCTTTTTGAATCACTTCTTTGAAGTTAAGACTGGCTCTAACCATTGTTCTGACAATTTGCCTGTTGTCTTTCATTCAAATACTTGCTGTAAGAAAGAGTGGCCATAGATATTCTTTCTTATTCTATTTATTAAACGGTTTTATTTAATGTTACCTTCAGTCTGTGAAATATATCTTCTGTAACTTGTTCCTGTTACTCTATTGGGTTAGAATACTTTGCTGCACAGATGCATATGTTGTTGTTTTGAGCATGTTCTAAATCTAGCCAGGCAAATTGAGTAGTTGAAGTATTTTTTCCTTTTGAAAGGTGCAGATTTTCACTATTCTTCTGTTTCCAGTTTCTTCAGTGGTATTAAAAAAGTTGTCTCCCTGTTGCTCTAGTTTTTTCCATATCCACTGCCTCTTTCTTAGTATCGATGGTCGCCATAATTTCCGCATCCTTGTCATCTTATAAAATGTTCTGCAAGTCTTGTGAATTCCAGTTTGCAGAAACTGAAATAATGCATTTTGTGCTCGCATGTTTCCAACTTCCGTTTGTTTTCTTCCAGGCAAAAGAATTTATTTGCTGCATTCCCTAGGCCCCGAATACAAGGGAGGGAAAAATAGTGGGGGAGGAAAGGATATTCCCCTTACCTGGTTTCGTAAACACTCCCGAAAAAATTAAAGAACATTAAAAAATAACTAGGTACGTGCCGATGAAAAATGCGTTGCTATGCGAGTGAACGTGGCTCTAGGCATCCGGTGCTTCGAGATATCCGTTCGATATCTCGAGACAACAGGACCTAGGGGAGGAGGTCCCGCCTGGCGCGAACAATGTTTATATGAAATGTGTTTAGGTCTATCTTCTTCTTCTTCTTTTTCGGCCTTATCCGCTTCGGATGTTGGCTATCATCATGGCCAGTCGCACCTTGTTGGCGGCCAAAGGGAACAATTCAGCAGATGACACACCACAGCATTTCCTGAGATTAGCGAGCCACGAGATTCTTCGTCTTCCTACTGGTCTTTTGCCTTCAATCTTTCCTTGTAAGAAGAGCTGCGGCAATCGGTACTTTTCTGGGTTTGTTAATACGTGCCCGAGATATTCTAGTTTTTTCTGTTTAACAATGCGCATTAGCACAGGTTCGGTGCTCATTCTTCTCAAAACCTCTGTGTTCGTGATTCGGTGTACCCAGGAAATTCGTAGAATACGACGATAGATCCATAGCTCAAAGCTTTGGATTCTTTTTTTTTTGCCGATGCTTCTGACAATGTCCAAGCTTCAACGCCATATAAAAAAGTTGAAAAGATGTAACATTCAATACTTCTCTTTTTCACTAAGATCTCTGCTACAGAGGAGGGCTTTCATTTTGGTGAATACTGCTCTGGCCTTTTCAATTTTACATTTTATTTCTCGAGAGTATTCCCATGCTTCATTGATGTTGCACCCAAGATAGTTAAAAGAACTCACCCTCTCGATTTCCTCGTTATGACAGTATAATGATCTTTGCTGAGTAGGCGACTTGCCGATATACATATGTTTTGAAGAATGTCAAACATTTTATCGTGTTGATAATGGTCAAAAGCTTTGGTGTAATATATAAAAATAAAAGAAAATTAAAAAATTTTTTAAAGCTAAACGGTTTTATTTCAAGTGCACTAAAACTTAAAAAAATAATTTCTGATGCAAGAGTATAAATTAATACATGGATGACAAAGAAAAAGACCAATATTTTTGTTCATAAAACCGTGGGGCGTAATTACAAGTTTTATACTGTTCAATTTTTATACTGTCTAAAGCCCGAAGGTTTTATGGACAAAAATATTGGTCTTTTTCTTTGTCATCCATGTATTAATTTATACTCTTGCATCAGAAATTATTATTATTATTATTATTATTATTATTATTTTTTTAAGTTTTAGTGCACTTGAAATAAAACCGTTTGACTTTAAAAATTTATTTATTTTTTTTTTTAATTATTTTAACCTGAGCACCAGTTTAAAAAATTTTTTTTTCAGAAATTTGGTTAATTAAAAATGTTGAAATAAACGGGCTGGAGGATGTATGAATTGGTGAAAATAATTATATTGGAATTTAAAATAACATTAAAACATAAGCTAACCACACACGGAAGAAAAAAGGTAAACAGGGGAGCATGGGACTTTTTTTTTTTTTTTTTTTTTTTTTTTTACACGTGTTAGGTTAGGTTAGGTTAGGTTAGGTTAGGTTTTAGGTTAGGTTAGGTTAGGTTAGGTTAGGTTAGGATGGTTAGGTTAGGTTAGGTTTTAGGTTAGGTTAGGTTAGGTTAGGTTAGGTTAGGTTAGGTTAGGTTAGGTTAGGTTAGGTTAGGTTAGGTTAGGTTAGGTTAGGTTAGGTTAGGTTAGGTTAGGTTAGGTTAGGTTAGGTTAGGTTAGGTTAGGTTAGGTTAGGTTAGGTTAGGTTAGGTTAGGTTAGGTTAGGTTAGGTTAGGTTAGGTTAGGTTAGGTTTTTTTTTTTTTTTTTCTTTTGTCCCGAGACAGTAACCCTGCCCCGGGAAAGTATATTGGCAAAAATTACGAAATTACAAAAGAAAAGGCACTGCGCCACGGGCAGACGGGGATTTGGTAATACTCACCCGCTGCCACGTGGGAGTTTCCAAAAAAAATGAATAACATATACAAAAATTTTAAAAGAACTACAACAATAAAAAAAAAACTTC